>PVJO010028806.1:0-17615 GCA_004026905.1 Hystrix cristata
TTTTCCCTTCTTTCTTTTCCCCCTTCTCCCTTTCTAGTTCTCCTCTCTTTTCAATATTATCTTCCTTTTATATTATATCTATTACACCTCTTTGTCCTTATTTACACTTATGGCTTCTCATATCAGAGAAACAATTCGATGTGTACTCATGAGTGTCTGATTTATTTCACTTAAGAGTATGTTCTCAAGGAACATTCATTTACATATAAATGACTCTAGTTTGTCCTTTTTTATGGCAGAGTAGTACTCCATAGTGTAGAAAAACCACATTTTCTTTAGTCATTCATTAGTTGTTGGGCATTTGGATTGTTTCCAAGACTTAGCTATTACAAATTGTGCTGCTATGAACATGGTGGTGCATATATCGCTATGGTATGATGATTTTAATTCTTCCAGGAAGATGCCCAGTAGAGGAATAGCCGGGTCAAATGGAACCTCTAGTTGTAGATTTTTGAGGAAACTCTATACTGATTTCCACAGTGGCTGGAGCAATTTACATTTCTGCCAACAGTGGAGAGGCTTCCTTTTCCCCTGCAGCCCCACCAGCATTTGTTATTGTTTGATTTTTTGATAATCACTGTTCTTTTTGGAGTGAGATGAAATCTTAGTGTTGTTTTGATTTGCATCTCTCAAATGATTAGTGATATTGAACACTTTTTCATGAATTTCTTTGCCATTTTTATTTCTTCATCTGAGAAATGTTTATTCATTTCAGATGCCCATTTTTGGATTGGGTCTTTAAATTTGGGAGGTTTGATGTTTTGAGTTGTTTGTATATTCTAGATGTCAGACCTTTGTCTGAGGGACAGTTGGAAAAAAGTGTTTCCTAGTCTGTGGGTTTTTGCCCAGCTCTACTGGTGATTTCTTTTGCTGTGCAAAGCCTTTTAATAGGATGCGGTCTCAAGCACTGATTTTTTTTTTGTACTGTTCCCCATACAATCTGGTTTCTGTTGATAAATTTTTTCCTACTGCTGTGTCTTTGAGAGTTCTTCCTATTCTATCCTCCAGTAGATTTAGTGTTTCTGTTTTAATGTTTAGATCTTTGATCCACTTCAATTTTAGTTTAGTACGTGGTGATAGATATGTATTTCATTTTAGTCTTCAGCATGTGGTATGCCAATTTTTCCAACACCATTTGTTAAAGAGGCTATCTTTCTTCCAGTGAGAGTGTTTGGCTCCTTTGTCAAAGATGAAGTATTTGAGTGTGTTTGGAGTTGTTTCTGCATCTTCTAATCTGTTCCATTGATCCTCGGGTCTGTCTTTTTGCCAATACCATGCTGTTGTTTTTTTTTTTTTTTTTAATCCCAGTAGCTTTAGAGTATAGTTTCAGGTTGGGGATTGTGATGCTACCTGCCTTTCTCTTGTTGCCCAAGATTGCTTTCACTATTCTTGGTCTTTTCTGGTTCCAGATGAATTTCATGATTGTCCTTTCTAATGCTGTGAAGTATGTTAATGGTATTTTGATTGGAATTGCATTAAATCTGTAGAGTAATTTAGGAAGTAAGGCCATTTTCACTATGTTGGCTCTTCCTACCCAGGAACATGGTATAGCTTTCCATTTTCTGATATCCCTTTCAATTTCCTTTTTTAGAGAACTGTAGTTTTCAGTGTAAAGATCTTTTACTTCCTTTGTTAGATAAATTCCTATTTCTTTTTTTTTTTTTTGATGTGATTGTGAAAGGTATATCTTCTCTTACTTCTTTCTTAGTGGGTTTGTTATTTGTATACAGGAATGCTATTGACTTTTGGGTGTTGGCTTTTTATCCAGCTATGCAACTGAATTTAGTTACTAAATCTAGACTTTTTTTTTGGGAATTTTTGGGGTCTTGTATGTAGAGTAACATGTCATCAATAAATAATGATAATTTGAGTTCTTCCTTTCCTATCTTTATTCCTTTTATTTCTTTCTCTTGTCTGATTGCTCTGTTGGTTTGTCATAGATGGCTTTTATCAGATTTAGATATAGACCGTCTATTGCTAATTTCTGCAGCTTTTTTTTTTATCACGAGTGGGTGTTGGATCTTGTCAAATGCTTTTTCTGCATCTATTGAAATGATCATGTGATTTTTGTCTTTGACTTTGTTGATATGGTGTGTTACATATATTGATTTGCATATGTTGAACCATCCCTGCATTCCTGGGATGAATCCTACTTGGTCATAGTGTATTATCTTCTTGGTAATTTGTTGCATTCTGTTTGTCATTATCTTGTTTAGAATTTTTGCATCTATGTTCATTAGGGAAATTGGTCTGTAGTTCTCTTTTTCAGTTGGATCCTTTTCTGGTTTTAGTATCAGGGTAATGGTTACTTCCAGGAATGATTTTGGAAGTACTGCTTCTTTTTCAATTTCATTAAAGAGTTTGAGAAGTAGTGGTATTATATCATCTCTGAATTTCTTGTAGAATTCATCTGTGAAACTGTCAGGACCTGGGTTTTTCTTTGTTGATAGGTTTTTAATTACCTCTTCAATTCCAATAGCTGATATTGGGTTGTTTGGTATTTTTATCTCTTCTTGATTCAGTTTTGATAATTCATATGTTTCTAAGAATCTGTCCATTTCTTCAGTGTTTTACATGTTCTTTGAGTATAGGTTCTTGAAGTAGGTGCTGATGACCCTTTGGATTTCTGTAGGGTCAGTTGTGCCTTCATCTCTTTCATTTTTTATTGCATGGATATGACTCTTTTCTTTCCTTTTTTTTTTTTTTTTGATAAGATTGGCTAGGGGTTTGTCTATTTTGTTTAGTCTTTCAAAGAGCCAACTCTTTGTTTCATTGATTCTTTGTATTGTTTTCTTAGTCTCAGTTGCATTAATTTCAGCTCTGAACTTAATAATTTCCTCTCTTGTATGAGCTTTGGGTTTGATTTGTCCTTTTTCTCGACATTTGAGGTTCAACCTTAAGTTGTTTATTTGAGCTAATTCTATCTTCCTGATGTGGGAGTTCACCACAATAAATTTCCCTCATAGCAGTGCTTTCATTGTATCCCATAGGTTCCAGTATGTTGTATTGGCATTATCATTTAACTGTATAAATTGCTTAATTTATTTTTTAATTTCTTCTGTACTCAACTGTTGTTAGAAGGATATTATCTAGTTTCCATGTGTTTATGTGGTTTTTTTTTTTTTTGGGTTTCTGTTGCCATTAAATTTCAGTTTCACTGCACTATGGTTCGATAGTATGCATGGGATAATTTCAGTTCCCTTACATTTACTTAAGTATTATTTATGAGCTAATATGTGGTCTATTTTGGAAAATGGCCTGTGTGCAGCTGAGAAGAATGTATATTCTGCTGTTGTAGAGTGGAACACTCTGTAGACATCTACTAAGTCCATTTGTTCACAGATTTGATACTGTTCTGTTATTTCCTTGTTAATTTTTTGTCTAGTTGATCTGTTTATTTGTGACAGTGGGGTATTGAAGTCTCCCATTATAATTGTGTTAGTGTTTATTTGATCTTTCATGGTCCTTAACATTTGTTTTATGTAGTTAGGTGCACCAATACTTGGTGCATAAATATTAATGATTGTTATTTCTTCCTCTTGGAGTTTTCCCTTGAGAAGTATGTAATGACCTTCTTTGTCCCTCTTGATCAGTCTTGGTTCACTTTGTCTGAGATTAGGATAGCTTCCCCTGCTTTTTTCAGGGTTCCTATTGCATGCAATATTGTTTTCCATCCTTTGATTTTCAGTCTATGAATTTCCTTTTGGGTAAAATGTGTCTCTTTTATGAAGCATATTGATGGGTCTTGTTCTGCTGCTATCATTTCTGAGATTTTGGTTGAATGTCTTTTGATTTCCTCTATGTCCTTGTCCTCTGGATTTGTTCTGGGTGGGCTGGGTGTCTGAGGTTGTGTTTTAATTCTGAGTCTTGTCATTTTCTTTGTACACACACATATTTCCTTCTTTTAGTTTGTTCTCCATGTTGACTTTATATTTTGTTTGTGGCAGGTTATGTTAAGACTAGTATCAATGCTTTTCAAGGAAAAGTCTGTCTTTATGGTGTCTTCTAGGTATATGTGATTTTTGGCTCTTGTGTTCTTTATATCGCCAGAGCTTTGGTATTGGTGAAGGTCCAAGGCTCCTCTGCAAGCTGCCAAGCTGGAATGGAGTCACTGGTGGGCTGAGTGGACCTGCTGTGGTCTGAAGGAGGGGGCCTTCATTGACTCAAGGCTCCCCAGTAGGTCGCCAAGCTGAGATGGAGTCGCTGGTGAGCTGAGCAGGCCCACTTGAGGTGGGGGGAGGGGGCACTCACAGGTCTGAGGATCCTCAGCAAGCTGCCCAGCTGTGATGGCATCACCGATGGTCTAGGGAGGCCTGCTCCCATCCAGAGGAGGGAGCCCTCACAGGGCCGAGGCTCACCAGCAAGCCGCTGAGCCACAACAGAGTTTTTGCTGGTCTGGGCAGGCCTGCTCCCATCTAGAGGGAGCCCTCAGAGGCCCGTGGATCCCCAGCAAGATGCAGAGCCGCGATGGAGTCACCTGTGGTCTCAGCACTGTCAGTGCCATATTTTAAACACAAGGTTAGTAGTTGTTATGGAATCTGGTCTCCAGTCTGTATGATACTCCCCAAGGACATCACTCTCTGGACCTTCACTTCTTCAGCTGTTGGGTATCCAGCTGTTATGGCTTGTGTTTAGATGTCCCTCTAAAGCCTCATACAGCCATGGGGTGCTTTTCAGAGGTGACTGGATCTAGAGTGTGTGGTGCTGGGATCAAGGGTGTATAATTACTAAATCAGCCCACTGAGTGGTCTGGCATTGTTCTGGTGGGGATTGAGGGTGCAAGTGGGGCACCATCCCTGGGGTAGGCAGCCTGCATAGAAACAGTGGACAGAGAGAGGGCTAGTGTGCTCTTGCCTGCCTGCTTGCCACGGACTGTTTCTCCTCTGCAGTGCCCTCTGCCAAGCTGCCCTGCCTTGGAGCTGGCTGACTACGGACTGAAACCTCTACCCACTGTGAGCCAAACAAACCTCTCCTCGTTTGGGTGTCAGGTATTTGGTCTCGGCCTTGAGAAAAGTGACTAAGACACCAGCTCATAGGATTGTTATGAAAATTAGGTAATGTGTGCTATTGAATTAAGCACTGGGAATGTTCAATGCATCGCAGTACCTTATTCTCATTACTAGCTTGTTTGTAATATCATCACACATATAAGATCCATCAGTATACTTTTGTTAATAAAAATATTAGCACATTGCAA
Source organism: Hystrix cristata (assembly GCA_004026905.1). Taxonomy (NCBI): domain Eukaryota; kingdom Metazoa; phylum Chordata; class Mammalia; order Rodentia; family Hystricidae; genus Hystrix; species Hystrix cristata. Next base: position 5,198 of record PVJO010028806.1, read on the forward strand.
ACCCACATTTGGATTATAATTGTCCCTGTCCAAACCAGGTAAATGTACTTTTTGTGTTGGTATGTGTGCGCATGCACACAGGCACTTTGTGAAGCAGTGCTGGTGACAACGGAGAAGCTGTTTGTTTCAGGGCATTGATTTTTTCCAGTTGACACATGTGGGCTGAGTGCAGAGAACAGGTCAGTGACTCCCTGGAATTGCTTTGTGAGGTGAAAAATTACAGAGAGAACAATGGCAGAGAAAAGTGAAGTTTAAGGTCATAGAGGCAGTCAGGAAGGCTCTTGTCTGAGAGTCAAGTCTCTTAACTCTTAACCAGGGTCCTTTTCAGAACACCAGGCAATTGATCCTGTACACACTAAGCATCCGGAGTAGACCATGCAGCTGCGATGGCAGGTAATCAGAGCAAACACAGACTCGTGCCGCCCCGCTCCCCGAACCCTAGTGCAGAAACTGCACGCTAGTTCAGCTTTATTTTGAGGTATATCCGTGTCTCACAAACCCACAGAGGAAACATGAATCTGGAGAAATTTCTAAATGTATATTGCTGGGTACAATATATGACTTTGCAACGCCATATGTGGTTTAAAAAAAAAAAAATTCCCAAGTTGAAATCTTTGTGATGAACAACAAATGGGGAGATTATCTAGGGCTGACTCTGCTGCTGAAAGAGTCTCTGACTCTGAGAAGGCAGCTTTGCTCCTGGTCCTTTATTTTCTCATCTGTTAGAATAAGTCGTTTGCCTGGCTGCATTCTAATGGCTCTGCAAAGTCTAGGATTCTGAGCCTGATTTTACTAAAGAAACTTAAAATTATTCATTCCTCAAACTTTCCCTTACCTCACTAATTAATAGCAGCAGTGAGGAGCAGGGGAAAAGAACGGATTTAGATTCTGATTTCCGGTTCAAACTCTGGTCTTGCCAGTTACTGGAAATGTAGTCTTGTCCAACTGAAATGCTGTCTATGAATTTTTGTTTCTTTCCCTACAAAATGTATATAGTCATACTTCACTGTTTCGTTACCATGATTACACACTATAATGTCAAATGTTACTGGTATAACATAAAGTAGTTTTCTTCAATCTATTACCTCTTCCTACTTCTTACCCTCCCTCTTTCCCTCCCTTTCTTCCTTCTTTTGTATATATTCACTCTGCTTGAGATATATGACCTGTAATTATATATTTTCGGGGTACTGAGAATATGACACTATTCATTCACTTAACAAATAGTCAGATAATAATTAACAGATGCTTGGTAAAAATATGGGAAATAGTATTAAAGGGATAATTTCCTATTTTTTCAAGTCCAAATTGTTTGCTAAGTAAATTCTTAAATTTATTTCTATATTCTTCATCCTTTTTGTATGGTTTCAGTACAGCAACTCCTAGGAGCCAATCCAATTTTTATGCAAATGAGATTTGAAACCATTTGAGTTTTCAAGGCAATTTTAAAAATTTTATTTTATTTGATCCTCCTGAAAGCAACCCTTTAAATATATATCAAAGGTAGCTACTGCCATTTTATAATTAGGAAGAAACAAGCACAAATAAATTAGACTTCTTAACTTTCAGCTCTGGGGGCTGGGGATTTAGCTCAGTGGTAAAGTGCTTGCCTAGCAAACACGACACCTGAGTTTGATCCCCAGAACTGCTCGCGAATAAAAAAGAAAAAAAAAATTCAGCTCTGTGTGTTCATTTGTGTGTGTTTTATGTGTATTTTCCAAATTAGTTCATTTCTAACTCAAAGACTGGCTAGAGATACACCAAAACCAGTTTCTCTTCTTCGAGGGTGCACACATAGTCCATATTTCCCACCTCACCTTGTCATTAGATATGGTGACAAATTCGAGGCTTGGGCAATGAAAAGTGCAGAGATGTATAACATTTCTAAATCTGTTTCTAAAGCGCTTCCTGGTAAGATCCTTTATGTGTCATAAGTTTTGGTGTCCTTTGTTACAGCAGCCAACATTACCCTTAACCTTATAATAATTTCAAACAATTCATTTGTCTCTGTTTCTCCTTCCTCCCAAACATTCTGTATCTTTTGCCTTCCTTCCTCTCAAGGTTTTCCTCCATGAGAGCCAGTAATCTTCTATCCATCTGGTCAGGATTTAGATCTAAAATGTCCCCAGAAGCCTCAGGCTTTTGAAAGTTGATCAGGGGCACTATACCCAGCGATGGATTCACCGATCGATAAGCTCAGTTGCTGAACATGCTCTTAAGAGATTGGGTCTGACTGAAGGTAGGTCATAGGTAGGTCATACGTCAACAACTGTATTCTTGTCTCCAGCTCCTTCACTCTCTCCCTGCTTCCTGGCTGCCATGGCAACAGCAGCTTTCCTCTATGACGCCCTTCTGCCATGTTTTTCTGTCTTGGAGACAGCCGACTTTAGACAAATTCACTGGAAACTGCGAGCCAAATAAACCTCTTCTCCTTTAAATTTGGAGTGTTGGTTATTGTATCCCATGACAGAAAAATGGCTAATACACTGTCCTCCAAGGATAGCATTATATGAGGTGGGATTTCTTTCCCCCAAATTCCTTATGTAGCCCTATCTCCAAATACTTCAGCATCAGCAATCCATATTATACCTTATGGTACTTGAATAATTTGGAGAATAATTGCCATGTCTATTGGATTGAACCCAAATTAGATGGTCATATCATAAGAAGTTAATACATTTTTACTCATTAATTTGAAGTTATAAGTTTAATAGGCAAAACTGGACATACTGGAGCATTCCATGGCTGTTTATTAGTTCACAACAATTTATTGAGCTTGATATTGCTCTAGAAGCTAAGACCAAAGGAAATGTACTATCTAATTAGCTTTCCTTTAGGGTAGGTATCTGATCACATTTCTACTCAGGAAATTTTCTCCTCTCTTTGGCTGCTTTCTGTACAATGGCAAGTGAAGCCTATGTGGTTCATTGACTAGATTAGGCCTTAAATACGTACAATGTCAGGTTAAGTTCTGGCTCTCTCATTGATTTTTTTTTTTTTTTGCAACCTAGAGTAGTATTCTCTCTGTTCCACTACCTCTGTCACTATAAAACACAGGGAATCATATACATCTAACAAGTTTGTCATAATGGTGAAATAAAATAGCATACACAAAAGGTCTAAAACTAAGTAGACACAGCATATACTCAGAAAATATTAGTGTGTCCTCTTCACTTTCTCCCTTGATGTGACCCCCTCAGTGTGGAGGAGGATGCCGTCTTTCCCAGTGTAATATACAGAGACTTGTAACTAAGTTCAGGGTAGGGTAAGTGATTACCTTCGAGGGCTCACAGAACCTCTCTGGCTTGTGTTTAAGATTCCCCCCAAGTCCTTGGCTGGGATATTTACTGAGAAAATATGGATGCAGAGAATGTGCGTGATCTCATCATTCAGGAGGAGGACAGAAGAAAACTGTTGATTCATTAGATGAGAGAGGCTGGGGGAGATGAAAAGGGGACATTATTTATGACTTTTGCATCTCTTTCTGGCTTACTTGGTCTTCAGACTTACAGGGCAGTTGAATGACAGTTTAGCTTGTTTTGTCCCTGTGTCATGAGGATTATGATTATGTATGTAAAATTTCCATCCTTGTAAATGAAGTGATTTTAGGAAACATGGAAAAGCAGTGTTCAGGCTTTAAGAAGGCCTGTGCCCTGCCAGGATCCGGAAGACGCAGCTCAGCAGCTGCACGTGTGAGTGGGATTAACAATTTCAGCTGACCGCCAGCCCAGCATGACTCACCAATGTGTGGAGGCTGCCAAGAAAATAATTGTATCTGGGCTGAATTAACAGGACTGCAGCATGCAGACCGAAGGGAGGGATGCTCCTGCTCTCCGGGGCTGAACTGGGCCGCATCCAGTGTCCTGTGGCTCTTGCTGACCTCCAGTACCCCAGCTTCTTAAAGCAAGCTGTGTGAAGAAGAGTTATTGTATTGTAAGTGTGAGCATCTAATACTTGTATCAGAAAACTTTACCTTGCCTCTACTATAGAATTTATGATGTTATGTTGTTATTTTAGATGTGAATACTTACATTTCTGAGAGCAAGGAATGCATTTTCCTCTCCGGTGTCTTGTGGTATAAGTGGGGTGGAAAATTTCTGGTTCTGCCTTTTCAAGATAATGGATCAACTTCTAACAGTAGTATGTACTATATAATGCTTAGATATTGGAGTGAACAGGCCTAAACTCATATTCTGTTTAAACTATAATGAACAGGAAAAATTAAGCTGCTGCTCCTCTGTGAGGGGTGCTTTGTTTCACATTTCTCTCTCACCCAACCTATCAGACAAAAACCCAAGGGCAAATATCGTGCTTATCCCTTCTTTTTTTAACAACACAGTAAGCATTGTATCCTTGGAGTAAGGGCTCCAAAATAATTTTGCAAGTTGGGTAAATAGGAAAGAGATCAAAGCAGACATAGGAAGAGCACTATCTATGGTGAAAAAAAGCACTGGAGGACTTAGGCACAGAGTGATAGAGAACCAGGCTCTGGAGATTAGAGAGAATCCCATTCATCTCAGCACAGCCAAAGCAGATGAGTGTTCGCCTGGAAGGGGGGGCATATATCAAACATATTAGACTGTCCTCCCTTTCTCCCTTTCCTTGCCAGGGCTATTAATCTGAACAAAGGCCCAGACCAATGGCCAAAATGGCAGTGGGAGAAGCCAAGGGCAATTTCCACAGAGATTTGTTGGCAAATGTCATGTCTGGATAGATTTCTTTCACAATTAATAAAAGCAAAGCAAAACAATTGTCTCATCATCAGAAAGCATGAGAGCAATAAATATATAGAAAGGGAACAGGCATATTAGTCTGAAAATTCATAGGAAGAACCACTTCTGAAATATATTTGTATAGAAACAAAAGAAACTGTAAACATAAAATCTTAAAACAGGATATAAGAGATTGATTTTTAGACTTCTAGAGAGACAATATCATAGAGGAGAAAATCATAGCATGTGATAAAAGCCAAACAATACTTAAGAAAATGATTTTAAATTGCAAACAAAGTAAAGAGAGCTACACTGAAATATAATTGAAATTGTAGCTAAATCTTCAGGAGGTTTATTGGATCAGAGAAGTCTGACCAAGAAAAATCAGGGGTGAGGACAAAAGTGAGAACAGATTATAGAAGGAAGAAAAAATTATTAGAGAGAGAGAGCTACATTTTCTCATTGTTGAGACAAAGTACACAACACCCAAAGTTAAAGAAGGAAAGGTTTATTTGGTTCACAGTTTGCAGAGGTTTCAGTCAGTAGTTGGCTGGCGCTAAGGCAGGTTGGCAGGCAGAGGGGCATTGTAGAGGAGAAACAGTTCATGGCAGGCAGAAGGCAGCAGAAGCAAGCAAGGGTCCTTAGAAGATTCTTTCTGTCCCTATTGTATTCTATCTAGGCTACTGGGATTAGAGTGGGTGCCAAAACAATCAGAGGACTGATTTAGTAATCACCCACCCTTAATCCTAGCACCCTTATTCCTAGTATTGCACCATGAATCAATCACATACTCTAGATGTAGCCACTTCTGAAAAACACCACCGATGATTGTGCAAGGCTTTGGGGGGATGGCTAAAGACAAGAGTGACAGCTTGACTTTAACTGAGGTAAAATAATGAGTAATTTAATTGCAGAAAAGCTTTCTTCATTGATAAAGGATCTGACTAAGCGGTTTGAAAGCAATTATTACATTCCGAAAGAAAATAATTACAATGCTGCTCACATATATACATCCTGACCAAGATGTTATGTTTCAGAGATAAAGAAAAAATATCAGAAAATGTTATCAATTATCAAACACTAGGTTAAGGGAAGTTTTCTCAGAAAAACAAAATCATTGGAAGTCTATGGAAATCCTGCAGTTGTTGTACATCTCTGGTATAATTGATTTTTTGATAGGTATATACCACCTTTTCATATTTTCAAGAGCTGTTTCACATTTTTATATTTTAAATACAATTTAGACATAATTCTACATTTATACTTTTAAATCATGTACCTGCAAATGTGCTCTTTGTGAACAAAAATTTTCCTGCATAATCTGGGTTTACTTGTACATTTCTAGTGATAGATTGCTTATACAAAATAAAAAAAAAAAATACCAGTTAAAAATGAAACCCCAAACCAAAAATTTAGGCCATGTTCATTTGTTATACATGTTTGGAATGTTAACTATGAATGGCAAGAAGCCTGTGGAAAAGTCTACCAAAAATGAGGAGATTGGTGGTTGGCTACTTGAGGCAAGGTGAGAAATTTGGAAATGCCTGCTGTGGGAAATGGGAGAGGGCTTGGTGAGAGAGATACAGAAAAGGCCCACGTGAGTCTTCCTGACCATCCTGCTGAGCGGACCCAACCCACTTGTTACAGGCGCCACAGTTCAATGTCTGCTTAGATCCTTTTTATTCATTTTTATGAGACTTTTTTTTTTTTTTTTTGGTGTTGTGGTGGGGATTGAACTCAGGGCCTTGTGCTAATCCCCAGCCTATTTATGAGATTACTTAATTAGTGTTTATCTATTCCCCAACTAGATAATGTGTCTTGTGCATTGTGTGCCAGGCATACAGAATGTGTTTAGAAGGTATCAGTAGTAAATGAATGAATGATTGATTGGACATTGAGTCAAGAAACAGTATAAAATTAATGAACAGATTTTACAGTGTGAAGAATTCAAACTTCCAAATTCCCTTTCTGGCTATGGTGGAGTTACTGGAGCCAGCATAGCCTTCCCCCTGCAAACAAATAGAAAACTGAGCAAAATACAAGAAACAATCATTTTTACATACTGGACTGGTAGTTTAGGACTATGATATTAGAGAGATGGTAAATAGGACATCAACTCTTTTGTTTCCTTTGACTTTTCAGTCATGATATATTGAATTCAAAGTAACATGAAGCCATGTTATATTGAATTCAAATTTAAATTGAAAGTAGAGCTTAAAAAATCTTTCCATTAAGAAACCTCAAATCCAGATGGTTTGATTCGTGAATGAATCCTTTTGTCACGGTTTGGATCTAAATGCCCCTCACAGGCTGTATGCTAAAGGCTTGGTCCCCAGTCTGGGTGCTGCTGGAAGACAGTGGACGCAGAACCTCGTTAAGGAAGTTGGTAGGACATGACTTTGAAATGAACCCCAGAGGCTCCCTGTTCCTTGGTCTGCTTCTCCCTTCCATGAGACGAGCAGCCTCACTTCCTTCTGCTCCTGTAATGTTGTTCTGCTTCATTGCAGGTCCCAACACAATGATGCTAGCAAACCATGGACTGAAACCTCTGAAACAGGAGCCAAAACAATTTCCTCATTTCCAGTTGATTTTTTCTCAGATATTTTGTCACAGAAATTCATTTGACATGTCTTTAGAGAAGAAGTAATGCAAATCCTTACAAACTGTTTATAATGTAGGTTCAGACAGCAGTCCTCAATTCATTTTATGAGTTTAGCATTTCCCTGATGTCCTAAACAAAAATAAACAACAATACAAACTGCTATCAATTTGTATCCCTTGTAGATATAGACACAACTATCCTTAACAAATGATAGAATATTGAATTCGCCATTACATGACACAAATATATTTTGTCTAGTGAAGTGTATCTTGGGAATGTAAAGTTAGCTGAACATTTGAAATGCTCCAAATGTAATTAACTGTACTAAAAGAATAAAGGAAGAAAATTATATCACACTTATGATAGTGGCAGAAAAATTCCAAATTTGTAATAAAATACCTTAGCAAACTAGAAATTGAGGGAAATTTCCTCACTGTGAAAAACAGCACTTACAACAGTCATGCTACATTAAACTGTTTCATTCTTTAAGTAGCAAAAGGTTGTGCTCTATCACATTCCTACTGAATATCATGCTAGATGCCCTCACCAATGCAACAAAGCAAGAAAAATGGTGGATGATCCACAAGGTGGAAGGAAAAATAAAGAAAAATTATTTTCATTTGTAGTTAGCAGGATTGCGTATAATGACTAACCTAAGAAATCTATAGAACTCTTTATTATAACTAATAAGTTCAGAAATTGTGTCAGAATACAAAACAGACAATTGTAATGTATATATTAGCAAGGAAAAATTTGAAAAATTTAAAAATCAAGAAATGGAAATCATTGTAATAAAACATGTATAGCATTCTCTTAAAACATAATAGGTTAAGAGAAAATTTTAAAGCCCCAAATACTCAGTGACATGTTGTACTCGTATATTGGAAAATTTAATATTCATAAGGTACTAATTTGCTCTAAATTTTCCTATAAATGCTATTTCTCTTTTATTTTGCCACAATAGATACATTGATTCAAAAATTTATGGAAATACAAGTTGCTGACTGGAAGAGCTAAGTTGGACGGCTTCCAACTCTTGAATTTAAGATTAATAATAGGCTACAGTAATCAAGGGAACTCGGTATTAGTGAAAACATATGTACATAAATCAATGGGATACAATAGAGAATCCAGAAATACATCTACCCAGTCAACTGATTTTGGATGAAATGCCCAGGTGACTCAATAGGCAAAGGGTAATAATCATGTTGGAACAACTGAACATACATAGAGGAAAGTTAAACTGATCTTTTTTCTCATGTCATGTAAAAATTAGCCTGAGATTGATTCTAAACGTAAGTGTTAAATCTAGAAACCTTCCAGAAAGAAACACACTTATGAGCTTGAAATAGCAAAATACTATCTTAGATCAAAGAGTGCAAATCATTAAAAATGATACTCTTGAAAAATCTTTAAACTTTTGTTTCTCTAAAGATACTCGTTGTTGTTTTTTAAGTAGTGGGGATTGAACCCAGGGCCTTCACCCTATGGTACATTCCCAGCCCTTTTTAATTTTTTTTTTTTTGTTTGGAGGTAAAAAATTGCTAAGACACCAAGTTGCCTGGGCTAGACTTAAAATTTTGGTTCTCCTGCTTCAGCCTCTAGAGTGCTGGGATTCCAGAAGTCTCTAGAGTGCTGGAATTACCACTGTGTTTGGCTTCTAAAAATGCTCTTAAGGAAATGTAAAGTCAGAAGATGTTCAAATGAGAAGGGAAACTGGGGGGGGGGGAAGGAAATGAAGAAAAGAATAGAAAGAAAAAACGGAAACAGAGCTTTTGTAAATAAGGAGGAGAAAAGGGGTTGAAAGGAGGGTAAGAAGAAAGGAAAAAAGAAGAATCAAGATATATCATGTGCAGGTACAAATTCCTTATGATGAATGTAATCATTACATATATCTAAAATATACCAATAAAATAATTTAAAAATTAAGAAAATGAAAAGTCAAACTATCAGCTTGGAGAAAATAATCACAATACTTATATCTTACAAAGGACCTCGAAACAGAGTGTAATGTACTCTTCTTTTCAAACTTATGAAAACAAGCAAACAAATAAAAACAGTAAATAAGTGGGCCAAAGATTTGATCAGACGTTTCATGAAAGAAAGATCTAAAGGGCTGGTTCTGGAGACGTGCTTTCAGTGAATAAAATATGTCGAAAATGATGCTGTGTTTTAAAAGTGATACCCCTTCTTAGATTGGGTTTCAGAAGACTGTGATTTCTACCTGACTGGAATTGTCTCTCTAACTTTTCTCAAGTGCTCACTCTGATGAAGTACTCCATCGAGTCTCCTGGGCGGAGTGATCCGTTGTCAATCACCAACAAGAAACAGAGGCCCGCAACCCAACCACCCTCGACGAACCAGCTCCTGCGCAAACACTGAGTCAGTTCTTCACTCTGATCTGCAGATGGACCCTCGTCACGGAGCAGAAGACTTAGAAAAGCCACACCAGATTCACGACCCAGGGAAACTGCGAGATAAACTGTCTTCTTTAAACTTGTAAGTTGTTTATTTCATTATACAGTAACAGGAAATTAAAAACAGTACAATGTCTTGAAGAAGGGAGCTGTCATAACAAACAAAAACAAAGAAAACAAAGCTACCGATACACACAACGTAACAGATGAGCTGAAGAAGACAGAATCAAAGGAGTGCAACCTATTGTGTTCAGCATTTAATTCCAACATATTTGATTCCATTTATAAGAAATTCCAGAAAAGGCAAGTCTAACTGTGAAAGAAAGTGAACCAGTCATTTCTGAGACTTGGGAGTAAGGGGGAATTGACTGAAAATGGGTGCTGAAAATGTGGCGATAGAGTCCACTCGTCTATCTTCATTGGAGAGATGAGCTTGTGCATTTGTTACAGCTCACCAATCAGTGTATGACTGATGGAGACATTTCACTGTGTGTAAGTTACATATTATCTATTTTCTAACACATCCCAAGTAGAATTAAAACACAAAATATAACAGGGAAAAATATATTCAGAATAATATGAAGCAAAGAGTTACTATTTTTGCTACCTTAAAAAGACTTGCATTATTGCAGCCGTTTGGAGAAATAACAGAAGAAATCGCAGAAAAAAATGTTAGTACATATTTAATGCACTTTTCAAAATGTCCTCTACCATTATCAACCAATTAATGCAAATAATAATAATGTTCCATTTTTCAACCAGTAATTTGTTAAAAATCTGAAAAGATGTGAATCTCACAGGGTTCTCTGAAGGTGATTTGGAAAAAAACAGCACTAATCATGAGTTTAGTACAATTTACAGCTTGCTTCCAGTGTTTTATTTCTTATAATCCGTGTTGAGGATATTGAGATTTTGACAAACATGTGTGTCTCATTCTTCACAATATTCTTTATGATAGGAGAGACAAAAGGCCCTAATATTCAATAAAGAGGAGATAATAAAAATACGGTAACCCATATGAATGTGACCTAAAGATCTTCTACAAACACTGTAGCCTGTATAACTATGCAAATGCGTGCCAATCCTAAGTACATACCCTAATTACCATTGAAGTGACTCAGATAAAAATACAAGCTCAGAGAAGAGTCACATCATATAGGCTTGTAATCTTTTCTTTTCCATATCATTTTGTACTTTGCAAAATGGTTTTAATAAACCTAATTTAAATATATAAATAAATATTACTTATTAGAAGGAGCCAGGTGTGGTGGCACACGCCCATAATCCCAGCACTTGGGAGGCCGAGGCAGGAGGATCACTGCAAATTCGAGGCCAGCCTGGGCTACACAGTGAGTTCAAGGACAGCCTGAATTAGAGTGAGACCCTGTCTCAAAAAACCTAAAAAAAAAGAAAAAAAAAAAAGGAGGAAAAGATATTTTGAAGAGTATGTCCAGGTAGGGCCTGGTATTTAGTGCAGAAGTAAACAGCAGAGACCTCAAACCTCAGAGATGTGAACTCAGGGATGTCAAAAATGCAGTATCTCCATGGAATATAGAGTCATCACAGCAAGAAATACAGATATAAAAACTATAGTTGTTTTGCTCTGTTAGTTACATAATTTAGGATATTTATACTTCCTGTGTTAAATTATACTTTTTACATTTTTTAAAAATGTTATTTTAATGGTACATTTTAGGTGTACACAGTGATAACATTCATCATAGGGGATTTGCAGCTGTACATGATATATCCTGCTGCCTTTTTTTCCCCATTCCCCTCCCCCTTCCTTCACCCCCCTCCTCCCTCCTTATTTACAAAAGCTTTGTTTCCATTTTTTTCCTTCTATTCCTTATTTCTCTTTTCTCTCTGTTCCTTTCCCCCTTCCCCTCCCTTGTACTTTTTATATTTAATCTTTGAATATTTTTGAAATTGCCATTAAAATTTTACAAGTTTATACACTTTTATATATTATATCAAAGATGAATCTGGCACTAAACCACAAAACATGCAAAAATCACCCTGAAGAGATCAGAAATGGAAAGATATCTCCTGTTCCTGGATAGGCAGAGCCAATATAGTTAAAATGGACACACTCCCAAAACTGTTACATAAATTTAATGCACTCATAATCAAAATACTTAACATTTCTTACAGAACTAGAGAAAGCCACCCTAAAATTCACATGGAACCACAGGAGACCTGGAATAGGAAAAGCAGTTCTGGGCTCAAGGGCAAAGCAGGGGACATCACCCTCACCCCCGACCTTCAAGGTATACTACAAAACTATGGTGATTAAAACACAAAAATAATGTGGTGTTGGGAAACAAACAAACAAACAAACAAACAAACAAAAAACCAGATTTGTGGCTCCCTGGAACAGAGTAGAAGATACAGAAATAACTCCAGGCTCACTCAGTTTCCAAAAGGGGCCAAGTGCCTTTGCTGGAAGAAGGACAGCCTCAGTAACAGATGGTGCTGGGGAAACTGGCTTTCCACTTACCAAAGGTTAAACTTAGAGACCCTTATCTCTCACCACACACTAAACTAAAATCCAAACAGATCAAAGACCTCAACATTAGAACAGAAACATTTAATCTGCTGGAAGACAAAATGGGTAAAACTCTCAAAGACATAGGCATAGTCAAAGACTTTCTGAATAAAATCCTAGTTGTGTAAGAAATAATACC
>PVJO010028807.1:0-17610 GCA_004026905.1 Hystrix cristata
CCAGGCCTGGTGGCTCATGCTTATAAATTCGCTGTGGGAGGCTGAGGCAGGGGGATCACAATTCGAATCCAACCTGGGCAGACCTTGTCTCAAAATGAAAAAAACTAAAAGTAAAAAGGGCTGGGGATGTAGCACAGTGCAAAGGCCCTGGGTTCACTCCCCACTACTGAAAAAACAAAACGTCGGCACCGATTCATCCAAACAAACCAGAATGACTCTGGGTCCGTCATCACACAGTCAGGGTTGGATTGTCCTCTGGTTTCGTGCTCAGCACACCTTCCAAGGTGGCTGTCATTGTCCTCGCCTACAAGTGACACCTGGTGAGACTCTAACACAGTGCAAAAAGTAGCAGATACGAAGCCTCGAGGTTCACTTTTTGGAAAGATCCGAGGCCGCCAAGCATGGGAGACGGAACAGCCCCATTCCTGGAACCTGGGTTGAGAGCAGTTGGTCGAGGGCCTCTTTCCTCACTCAGTTTTCACATGGGGAAACTGAGACCCACAGAGGTCAAAACACCTTGCCTAAAGGTGATGGATTCAGACCTAGTCACCAGGCTCCCAGCTGGGGTCCCTCCCCCTCCCCTCCCTGCTGGTGGGGCCAGTTGACAACCCTGCGCCTGCCCGCCTGTCACCTGGTGGCTGGGGAGGTGTTAAGTGGGACACAAGCTGTGGCAGCCAGCGAGGAGGGGAGGAAGGGGGGCCGCTCCCCAGACAACCTGGCCCTGTGGGGGAAGCTGGCATCAGGGCCACCCCGTGTCCCCCATGTCTCAGCCTCCAAGGGGGCGGGGAGCAGGGATTTTCTCAGGCCTGAGAGGGTGGGGGTTGGGAACCAGGGCGGCCCCTTGGTGGCTGCTCTGACACCTGTTCCCCGTTCCTCTGGCAAGATGGAGTCGTTGGCCAACATCAAAGGCTTAAGTGACCCTGGGACCTGGCTGGTCAGAAGTGGCGGCTTTGAGGACAGTTTGGAATTCCAGATAGTGAGGAGCCCTCTCTGGGCAGCCCAGTGCCTGGCTCCTTCCTGCTCCAGGAAGCCACATCCGCCCGGGGAGGGGACTGTCATAAACACAGGAGCGCGTGCTCTGGCTCAGTATAGCCTGGCAAGTGTGAGAGGGTGGGGAGATGGTTTGAGGCGAGATGCGCCACTTAGAGAAGCGCCCCAGCTGCAGGTGGGCCAGGCCAGGCCAGGGCTCCGGGAGGGCACAGACCCTGCTCTGTGATGGGGCTATAGCCCTCCGAGGGCAGGTGGAAAGGGATATCTGGAGCGGCGTCTGGACTTTTGCGCTTGCCCTCGGCCAGATCTGGGCTGAACCTTGCTCCGGTACTGTCAGCCGTGTGGCGGCGAACATGTCCCTTGCCCTCTCTGAGGCTGTGGGAAGTGGGAGTAACGGTGGCGCCTCCGTCCTAGGGCTGCATCCTTAGTTCGTTCGGTGGAGACATTTGGATAAATCAGACTTTGCAGGATTAGTACGGTCGCTCCATTTTCCACGGGGGAAACTGAGGCCCGGAAAAGCAGAACCTCGGGAGACCATTCTGCCCCCGCCGTCTGCTCTCACCCCTCTGGAGCCCCAATTTCTGGTCTTTGCTGCCTCAGTTTCCCCAGCTGGGAGGGGGTTCCGGGCCCCTCACCGGCCGTTCCCCTGGCAGGATGTGAGGTACCTGGCCGTCAGTGGCTTTCTCTTCCTGCGCTTCTTCGCACCGGCTATCCTCACACCGAAGCTGTTTGACCTCCGGGACCAGCACGCAGACCCTCAGACCAGTCGCTCCTTGCTGCTGCTCGCCAAGGTGCCGCACTGGGGGCCCCCTCATGATCTCTCAGCCAGGGAGAAACAAGAGCAGATCCCCAGAAGCCCTGAAGAAACCCATGTGTGAAGCCCACCCTCAGCAGCCCACCCTAGTGTCCTCCTTCTGTTCTCCGGGTTTATTTTATAATCAAACCTCAACCCTTCCAAGGGGAGGTGGGAAGTAGGCTAGTGACCGCTTACACTTTAGTATGAATTAGTAGGCAGGGTAGGATTGGGAAGCCCCAGGTAGGTCTAGGCCTGGGAGGGGATAGAATAGAGTCCCTGGGTGCAGATTCCCAGAGGGGGAGGGCCGAGCAGATGCCTCCCAGGCCGGTGCTGGCCCGAGTCTCCTTCCCTGAGCACGGATCTGAGAGCCTGGACTCTGGCCCTGTTCTGGGTCCCCCTCTGGTCCGTGTGACTCGGGCCTGGTGCCCCGCCCCTTCTGCAGGCTGTGCAGAGCATTGGCAACTTGGGCCAGCAGCTGGGCCAGGGTAAGGAGCTATGGATGGCGCCCCTGCACCCCTTCCTGCTGCAGAGTGTGGCCCGCGTGCGGGACTTCCTGGACCAGCTGGTGGACGTGCAAGGGGAGGAGGGTGAGCTCCTGTGCCCCTGGCACTCCTGACTTGTCACTCCCTCAGGACCCTGGACCACCCTCCTCCACCCTGCTGAGTCCCTACTCCCTCAGCACTGAGAATGTGGACCTGTGGGTCGGTTAGTCAGTCAACTCACATTTCCTGGAGATGCACAGAGCTCAGACCTTGTCCTCTAGGCCATCCCAGCCAGTGTGGGAGCGTGGCTGGGAGCGTGGCGTGGGGCGCAGCCTTTGGCAAAAATCTGTTAAGTGCCTACTATGGAATAGGCACGCTTCTGCATTCTTAGGACACAGCAGTGAATGGGGACCCTGCTGGCGCAGAAGTTTTGTCCTAGTGGGGACCACAGACTGTAAACAAGAACAAGCGGATTCGGTGTGTGTCTGGGAGTTTCACATGCAAAGAAGAGAACATAAAGGGAGGACGGGAATGTTGGGGCGTGGCTGGGGGGCAGGCTGATGGCCTCACATGTAGACGAAGACCTGAAGGAGGACAGGGAGAGGCTCTGAGCAGCTTGGGAAGAGCTTCAGGTGGGGAAGAGCAGGTGCAAAGTCCCTGAGGTAGGAACAGAGTGCAACGGGAGGAGGCCCAGAAGAAGAGTGAATGAGGGGTGGAGAAGAGGACAAAGCCTCAGAGGCCGTGAGGGACTTCGACTTGGGAGAAATGGAGAAGAGGACGTGGGGCAGGACAGGACAGGGCACATTGGGTCCAAGCCCCTTGGGAGCAACCCATGGAAACGTGGGGCCCTGGCTGTGGCGAGGCGGGGCCGGTCCAGGGTTTGCGGGACTGGGCTCCCCTGCCCATCGCGGTTGGGGGGGTCCGCTTGCTGGGTGGTGCCCTGGCCGGGGAGGGTGCAGGTCAGAGCCGGGTGCCGCTCCTCCGGCTGGCTGTCCCCCACCGCTTTCTCCGCTCCCCAGAGGCTGGCGGCCCTGCCAGGGCCCTGGTGCCACCGTCGGCGACCATCCGCGAAGGCTTCCTGCTGAAGCGCAAGGAGGAGCCTGGTGGGCTGGCCACACGCTTCGCTTTCAAGAAGCGCTACTTCCGGCTCAGCGGGGAGACCCTGTCCTACGCCAAGGGTCCCGAGGGGCAGGTGAGCCCTCTCCCACGATGGCCTCCCTCACAGAGCTGTGTCTCTGCACCCAAGGGGAGACAGGGCTGACTCCCCCAAATGCCCTAGCATCTGGCGCAGGATCGGAGCAGGTGTGTCCCCCACATGCCGTCCCAGTGTGGACACGCACGTGTCGTGTGGACCCAGGTAAGGCTGGGTGTGCCCCCTCGGGGATCTGCTCAGCTGTGTGGACCACACATCTCCACAAACAGTCCTGAGGATGACGTGAGCAAGACGCACAGCCCTGTCTGGTGGGGCTGACATCCCCACGGGCACAAAGCAGACCTCTGCCGGGCCCTCTCCCGGTGTGTGCCCCAGACACAGCAGCGGCTCTGGCGGCCAGGGCCACACCGCTGCTTCCCTTCTTCAGGGATTCTAGGCTCAGCTCCCGGGGGCCAGTCTGGCTTCCTGGCTGAGTGACCTTGGGAAGTCACTGGCTTCTCGTCCCCAGCCCTTTCATCTACGCGCTGGGGAGAATGACAGACCCAACCAGAGGAGTTTGTTGGGGTGATTAAATACATGGATAAACGGGAGGTGCTCAGCGCACATCCCAAGGAGGCGGCTGTTACAGTGAGGAGGGTGGTGGCGACCGTCACGATGAAAGACACCGCCGTCCAGAGAAGCCCAGCCCCTTACTCAGGACTGTGGGAGCACACGCGCACACACAGGCGCACACACTGGGGAGGCGGTCCCCGCCCCAGCCGCCCGCACAGACAACCCCGCCCCCAGGTTCACACCTCCATCCCGGTGGCGCACATCTGCGCCGTGGAGCGCGTGGACGAGGGCGCCTTCCAGCTGC
The DNA here is from genome assembly GCA_004026905.1 of Hystrix cristata. Lineage (NCBI taxonomy): Eukaryota > Metazoa > Chordata > Mammalia > Rodentia > Hystricidae > Hystrix > Hystrix cristata. The sequence continues at coordinate 4,278 of PVJO010028807.1, forward strand.
CACACGTCATGCAGGTGGTGACGCGGGACGGCGCGGGGGCGCTGCACACCGCCTACCTCCAGTGCAAGGTGAGGCCGGCGCGGAGGGGCGAGGGCGAGCCGGGGCCGCCGGGCTCCTGACCGCCCCGCCCCCGCGCAGAACGTGAACGAGCTCAGCCAGTGGCTGTCGGCCCTGCGCAAAGCCAGCGCCCCCAACCCGGACAAGCTGGCCGCCTGCCACGCCGGGGCCTTCCGCGGGGGGCGCTGGACCTGCTGCCTGCGGGCCGAGCGCCCAGGTGAGGCTCCGCGCTCCGCGCCTCTCACGGGCGCTGCCCGGCTCCCGCCCGGGTGGGCTGTGCGGTCTCGGGCGAGTTAATGAACCTCTCTGTGCCTCCGTTTCCCCTGCCGTGAGCCGGGGCTGACGCTAGCGCCTGCTTCGCGGGGTCCCGTGAGGGTTAGCGCTGGGGCGCACAGCGGCTGGTTCAAGGGGCGGGGAGGTTTCGCGGGACCCCTTCTGTGCCGGCTCTCGAGGAGGGCTGGGGTGCGTGGCTGGGGCGGGAAGCAGCGGCGGGGACCGAGCGTGGCGACCTCAGGGGCTCCGGGCCCCAGCGGGGGTCGGGGAGGCTGCGGGCGGGCGGGGCGCGGGAGGAGTTCCCGCTGACGCCGCGCCCCTGTCCCCGCAGCTCCCGGCTGCAGCCGCACACACTCGGCCGTGACCCTGGGGGACTGGAGCGACCCGCTGGACCCGGACGCCGAGGCCCAGACGGTCTACCGGCAGCTGCTTCTGGGGCGGGACCAGCTCAGGTGCGCTCCCCCGCCGCTCCCCTTCCCGTGACCCGCTGGGGAGGGACGGGGCGGGGGTCGTGCGGAGCATCGTCTTTGGGTACAGTGCGGAGCGGGAGCCTGCGGCTCTTTCCATACCGCGCTCCGGAGTCATGGGCACAATTCACGTAAAACCCAGGCCTCCTGAGCTTGCCGTGTGACCTGGCTAGGTCCCTCCTCCCTGCCTCGGTTTCCTCCTGTAGAAGATGCGGTTCATAATTGTATCTGCCTAAAACTCAAAGGAGCCAATCCAGCCCTCTGTAAGTGCCGGGACACATAGTTATCTTTCAGTACACAGTAATGATTATTATGCTGTGTGGCCTCAGGCAAGTTACTGTGTCTCTCTGTGTCTCAGTGATTACCTGCCAGACCTACCTCATCCAAGTGTGGTGTGATCATTAAATGAGTTAATACACGTGACGGGTTTAAGGCAGCGTCTACCACCCTAAAAGCGATTGCTGTGGTGATGATAACGATGGCGATTTCTCCTTCAGCCAGCCGACCACCTCTGGGCCTGGGCAGGACTGGGAACCAGAAAGCAGCTTTGTCTTTCTCCCTCTCCATTTCCAGGATGAAATTCCTGGAGGAGTCCAGCCTGGACACAGCTGCGGAGGCAGATACAGGGCAGGGTAAGGGAGGTCCCCTACTCTTCCCACAGCTTGCCTACGGACCCCACGTTCCCCCATCCCCCTCCCCTTTCCAGGCCCATCAGGCCATGGGGCACTGGTACTTTCTGGGATTCACAGGGCCTGAGCCCAGTCTGCGGCCTGAGAAGACCCTGGGTTAGGGTGCTGGCTGCTGGCCTGACCACCTGAGACCCGGCAACCCCTGTGTCCCCCCAGGCTTCTGCCCCGAGGCGCTGGCCCAGCAGAAAGCAGCGGCTGCCCGTCTGCTGGAGGTGCTGGAGGGTCTGGATCGTGCCCATGAGGAATTCCAGTGGCAGGGCCAGGGGAATGTGGCCCTGGGCCCCCGGGGGTCCTGAGGAAGCCACCTGCTGAGGAGGAGGAGCTGAGAGTCCTGGGGCTGTCCTGGGGCCTGGACACCCCCTGGTGCAGGAGTCTCCTTGAGGCTGTCCTGTACCTCTTTGGGGCAGTAGTTTGGAAGCTCCCAGGGTCTGCCTCGTCCTCTGTGTCCAGGCCAGAGGGGGCACGGAAGCCCGTGGCCCCGGCCAGCCTTGCACTGAATGGTATCACTGCGTGGCTAAGGAGCCTGACTCTCTGAAGCCAGAGTCTCCACGATGCTGGACCAGCCTCTGCCCACATCTACGAAGCCAGCCTGGCGTGGAGCGGCTGGATGTGGCTGCCCCTGAAATCCCAACGCCCACGGGGCCTTGTTGCCCAGATGGGCACTAAATGATCTCAGCCCTTCCTGTTTCTGTGTCTTTGAGCCCTCTAACCTCACTGACTTTTCTAACCTTGGCCGAGGGCCCAACCCCAAGCTTCTGGGATCATAGATTCAGATTCAGACCCTGTCTGCTGGGAATCGATTCCCGGGCTGCACCAGGCCACTGACTTGGAGTCTCGGGGTTTCCAGCCAGTTCCCCAGGTGATGTGGGTGGTCGTTGTCCGGGCCAGCGGGCAAGTTTCTACTTTAGAGTTTGAGGTGGGATTTGGGGAATGAGCCACAGACTGTGTTTGGGGACACCCGGCTGGCAGATCTTGAAGAACCTCTAAGGACTCCTCCCCCGTTTTGTGTAACAGGGTTGTGGGTCAGGGGTGGGGGGCGCGGCACCAACACGACAGAACACACCAAGCGACCTGCCTGCCATCAAGTGCGCCACGGAAGACATGGCGCTATCCCCTAGATGGCCAGCAGGGGTCGCTTGGCCCCCACAGCGATGGCCACAGCAGCCCCAGAATCTGGCCAGGGAGAGGGGCTCCCATTTGAGGCTTGCAGAGCTTGGGGCTCTGCTCCTTGTGTCCCTAGACAGACTCTGCCCCGCCTCCCCGCAGGCTGGGCTGGGGCTCTAAGGTCCTGAAAGGCTGATACAGTGTCTCCCAACTCCTCCATATTCTCCCAGCCCCACTTCTTGTCTGTGTTGGAGAGCCGATGCGTGCATTCCCTTGTACTCCTGTTTTACAGCAGGCCACTGTCCTCTCGGTGTTCTGGGGATCCAGTAGGATCTGCCTCTGTCCCAGTCACTCTCCCTGCTCCAGGACAGAATTAGGGACCTTCCACTCCAGTGGCTGGGGGCCAATATTGGCCTGGAGGTGCCCTTCTTTTGTGAGGGATCATTCCCCATGTTCTGGGAGGCCCCCCAGGACACAACCACCCAGCCCCCTGTTGGCCGGAAAAGACTGGGGCGAGGAGGAGAAAGACCATTTATTTCTCCACCCACAGTGGGACTGGTACGGTTTTTCAAAAGAGCAATCACTGGTGTCCCTTTAAATCTTGGCTGACTTCCACTGAGACAGCCAATCAACAGAGGCGGAGCTGGTGAGTTGCTTAGGCAACGGGCCCCTGGTTGGCTAGAGATAATCAGCCACTCTACTGTCCACTCCCTGGGAGAGGGAAATTAACTCTTTGCTGTTCTCGCTCCCCTTCAACACGCTGGCCTGACCCAGGCCTCCTCCTCTTGTTCCTGAAAGCAGAAGCGACAGCCTTTGGATCTCAAAGTTGGGAGGACCTGGTGGAGAGGATGGGAAGGGGCAGAAGAATGCCTTCATGTGGAGTAGACATAAGGCCTGGAGAGGGGACAGGAGGAAGAAGCCAGGGTCCCCGAAGGATGAAGAGACAGACACAGCACAAAATAAGATGTCTCGCATCCCTGCACCCTCTGACCCACCCTGGGTAAATCTATGCAATGGTCTGGGGGCTTCCCCCGACAGCGGCAAAGATGAAGCGGGGGTTGAGCATGGGGAGACCAGATCCCCCCAAATTCTCTGTCCCCGGAGAGCCCAAGAGGCCCTCAGTGCTCACCCTGAGTCCCAGGTGCAAACAAGCTTGTACAGAGGTGGTGGGGACACAGATGGAGTCTCTCTGTCTCTTCTCCCCAGTCTGGGAGAGAGTGGAGGCACATGGGTGTGCGTGCATGTGTTCACCAGGACGCGTGTTTGTGTGTGAGGGGTGGGCCGCTGTCTTTTTGGTAGGGAGGTCACTGTGGTTTCTGGTCCTCTCTCTGCGGCCCTCTCAGGGAGCTATGGGTCAGGGCCGACTGGCCTGGCGGCCTTCCATCATCCCACCTGCCACCAAGAAAATCCCCAGAAGGCTTCCGGCCCCTTCTGCAGGCTCCTCCCCAGCCCCGCACTGGGGCCACCAGGGCACCCCTGGTGCAGGGAGGCGCGTGCCGGCCCAGGGCAAAGCAGGAGGGCGGGCGCACAGACTCAGGCCTCAGGCCTTGGCTACAGCCTCAGATACGCCCTGGGCCGTCAGCTCAGCCAGCACGTTGTCTAGGTAGCTGGCATCTGGGTAGCCGTGGCCCGTGAGGTTGGATCCAAACTCGGTCTTGTGGTGAATCTCATTCCACACCACAGTGTCTGACTCGCCCGTGGTGTTGGACGTGCCAATGGTGAAGATCAGCCTCCGCTCCCAGGCTGTGATGAGCAGCCGCAGCACCTGCACGGGGGTGGGGGCACAGGTCACAGCAGCCCCAGTGGCCCCCCAACCCTCCCCCAACACACCGTGCCAGCCCGCAGCCAGCCTCAGTTAGCACCTAGTAAGCACCCTTGGTTTGGCCACTTCCTTCCTGTTTGTATTTCCTGGCCTGCACCCCCCACCCCCAGCGCTCTTAGTAAAAACTCTTCCCAAATCACTTGTTTCTTCTGGGACGAAGGAAGGGTCTCCGACTGGCAGCTCTTGGTTGTACTTGGTGTGGACTCCACACTGCGTTAAAATAGCCACCTTGTGAATTGGTTGCTAGTATCGGAAAAAAAAAAACCCTAGAGATCTCACATGGAAATCTGAATTTCTGACTTATCTTGAAAAACAAAAACAAAACAAGGTAAAATCAGACAACCTATAGTGCGGTGGTAAAGACTTGGACTCTTGGGTTCACATCCCAGCTCTACTACTTAGTGGGCCATGTGACTTGGGCAAGTTACTTGCCCTGTCTGAAACTTCGTTTCTTTATCTATAAAACTGGGTTGAGCCCTAGACTTCAGTGGGCGAGGTGTGTGAAGGAGGCGATTGTGGCCAACAACGCTGCTGTTCTGGTGCTGGTTGGAGGAAGAGTGGGAGAGGAGGGCTTGGGGACTACAGAGTCCACGGGCCCAGGGGGACAGGGCCGGCCCACTCCCCTGCAACCTCGCGGGCACTCACCTTACGGCCCTTCTCGTTGTTGGGCAGATAGCAGTGGCGTGGGAAGCCTCTGGCCGTGAACTTCTTCCCGGGGTTGGGGTGCTCAGGGCCCTGTGGGGGGCAGTGGGTCATAAGCCACAGGTAGGTGTGGGCACTGGAGGGGGCAGAGGAGTTGGGCTGGGCCCCAGATGGCCCAGCAGGGGCGCCCAGCACCTGGATGCCCGTGGGGATGTCGTAGACGATGCGGATGGTCTGGGTGTCTCCAAAGCCCGGCAACGAGTGGGGAATGAGGTGGAACTCCATCTTCCCTGGCGGCTGCGTGCCTGTCTTCTCCCCGTAGATAGCTTTGCAGGTGGGGCACTGCAGGCTGCCGTCCTGACCAGGGAGGCTGCTGTGAGTCTGGGGGACACCACCCCACCTCGCCAGGCCCCGCCTGCTGCCCTGTCCACACACCTTGTTGCCGTTGGAGTACATGGCCACGAGGCACAGCAGGTGGTACATGTGGCCGCAGCGGCCCAGGCGCCCCACCAGCTCAGGCCGCACGCCCTTGTGACGAAGCACGCCCTCGTAGCCCGACGCCACGACCAGCCGCTCCATGCAGATGGTGCAGTCCTGCAGGGCACACGGAGGGGACACCTCCTGGGTCAGCACTGGCCCTGCATGGGAACTGGGCTTCTATGCACCTCGGGCAGCAGACCACCCCCTCCGTGGCACCCACGCAGCCACGGGAGAGAGGACTCCTCTGTGTATTGAACTCCGAGTCATCGTGGAGGAAGAGAGGGCTCCCTCACGTCCCACCTCCTCCAGATGGATAAAGCCTAAGCTCTCAAGAGCAAAACCTACAAACATATAATGGAAAGTATGGGTGAAAACGTGCCATGAAACTGTCAGTCACCAAGAGACCTGGTGTGGTGGTGCCCGCCTGTAATCCCAGCATTCTGGGAGTATGAGGCAAGAGGATAGAAAGTTGGAGCCCAGCCTGGGCAATTTAGTGACTTAGTGTGACCCGGTCTAAAAGATAAAAAGGCGACATATTCCAAGGCCCTGGGTTCAATCCCCATTACCGCAAAAGAAAAAATAAAGTTGATGAATGTGATTCTATTACATTTAAGCATTTCTGCTCATCCAGAGGACTCAAAACTCAAATGCAGGGGCAAAGAGAGCAGGAAGGAGAGGTCTGCAGCACCGGAACCCCGAGAAGTTGTGCTGGGAGCGAGGGCTGGGGTCCCAGATCTGGGCCCTCCCCGGGACTCACCTCGTCAGGGGGGTTTTTCACCTTCTGCATGTACCTTCGAACCACATCCTCGGGATTCTTACCTGCAGGGACACGGGTAAGAACGCAGTCGTGAGGCACCCAGGGTCTACCCCCACCCGGGGCGTGGCTTGGGATGGGGTCAGGGGTCAGATGCTGGAGGTTGCTGCAGGGGGAGAGCGCGGCGGCGGATGGGCTTGGGCGAAGGGGGTGATTTGAGGTTGCCGGGGAGGTGGCAAGGCCTAAGCGCACGTCAGAGTTCAGGGGTCCGAGGGTGGCGGAAGACATACTTTTCTTAAGATGCTTCTTCTTGGTCTTGCGGCACACGCCGGGCACGCCGGGCACCGGCTTGACGTCGCTCTTGCTCACGGGCGGCGGGTGCAGAATGGGTTTCGGGGCGCGAGTCAGGCAGACGGGCAGCCCCGCGGCACACAGCAGGATCCCGGTCATCCCTGGGGCGGGGCGAGCCGTCAGGGGTGGGCTCGGATTGGTCACGCCCACAACTCAGCCCTCCTGTCACTGGTGGACAGATTCCTCGGGTCCCGCCCCTCCCGCGCGAGCGCAGTCCGGTCTCTCCCCGGGCCCCGCCCACTCGACTTCACCAGTTGAAACCAAAGAGCCCAAGGTAGGGGGCGTGCCGTTTAGCCACGCCCACCAGCTCGCAGGGGGCGGAGCCACGGCCTGCCGGACAGGGCTGCTTCCCTGTGCCTCGGCCTTTCTATCTGGTCCTGAGCCGATCCTCACCTGCCAGGGCCGGGTGGACCGGGCCGGTACCATTCAAATTCTTCACTGGGAGTGCGGGGACCCTGCAGGGACAGGAGAAGAGGCTGCAGCTGGACTCCAGGCCGCAGCACATCCCCAACGCTTTGGTGGGTCATCTTGAACCCCATTCGTACTGTGGCACCCTGTCATGGGATGGGTGTGGCCAGGACCCAAGGCGATGGCCGGCCTCTCCTTAGGGAGAACATTTTGGCTCCATTTGCCCCTGCCCCTAAAACCAAGGCTTAATGGTTTAGCATCTCTCGTTTGCTATAGGGAGCATTAATCTCCATAAAACATCCTGGGAAAGAACTCCGGGATCAAAACAGAAACACTTCGCTGTCCCCCTCAGAGATTCACAGCATATGTGAGGGCATTAAAGGCTCTGACAAGTTCTGCATGAGGAGAATCAACAAGAGTAAAATCCAGTTTTCCCAGAGGCCTTTGTTGGTGTACATTTCCCCTACTCTGTACTATTTACTGACATCGGTTCCTGTCATGAAGGCAACATCTTTCATTTTTTGAATGAAAAAGCATCTTCTGGCTTGCGGGCTCAGCCAGAGCTGCTTCCACGTCTCAGTTTAACTCCTGACCAGCTGGTGACACATGGCTGCCATCACGCCTCTTGTAAGCTGGCCCCACACGGTAGATCAGAGATGATATGGTACCTTCTGTTGGTCTGTTGTGAAGGGTCAGGGAAATTCTACGCCCCAAGGGCTGAGCACAATGCCCAGCACCTAACAGACTCCAAAACCATCATCATCGTCGTTGCCCTCAGCTGTGTCTCTTGGCCCAACGGTGCTGCTGCTCGCGTCCTGCCCACTAAGTATGCTGTGACTTCTCTTAGAGAGGAAACCACTGGAGTATTGCAGTATCGACCATGGCAAAACCCTGAGCCCTCTGATCCTCAGTTTCCCTCTCTGCCAAGTGGGACAATAGTATGCATGTACAGGGCATTGGGGGGACTGACCCTAGAGTCCCTGACCCTCTGTTACTTCTGCACAGGTAGGAACAGGTGAGGGTGTCTCGCTGTGCCGGGTGGGCTTGGAGCCCGGGCCGGACCAACTCGGAACAGGAGAGCCCTGAGCCCAGAGGGTGGCGGAGGGGCCGGGGTGCCCCAGCAGCGTGTGGGGGGTGGGCTCACAGCTGCCCTGCTGGGCCTGTCTGCCTTGTGAGGCCTGAGCCTGGCCAGTGCTGCCTCGTCACTCGTCCCCGGCAGGCACAGTTGGCGTAGCGGAGCTGGCTGGGTGCGTCTTCAAGCAGATGGGCCCCTCGGCAGGTCCAGCAGCACAGAGAGGGCACGCCCGAGGAACGTGAGCACACGTGTGCTCAGGGCACATACCACACGCACAGACACACAGATACAGACGTGCACACGCTATACGCTTTGTACAGAGACACACAAAACCCTCTCCCAGGGAACACACAGCAGATCCGTGCACCCACGTACCATGGACCCTCGTTCCTCACACATACAGAGACACAAACACACACACACTTAGGGAAGACACCGCGCACACCAGGCACACATACTGCATGTAGAGAGGGATGCACACGGACACACCCAGGAAACGCCCTCCACCCACAAACACACAGATCAGAGGCAGATACGTGTGTGTGCCCACAGATCACCACACAAACATGCACACACATGCACACACACACTCTGCATGGGACACAGACCCACATATACACACACTTGGAGAACATAATGCACACACATGTGTGCAGGCACACATGCATCATGTCTACACTGTGGGACATGGTTGGACAAGTGGACCTGGCTCACGCACACGGGTACCACCCCTGCCATGACTGCCCCATCCTGGATACGCCAAGTCCTGGGAAAGCACACAGCTACGTCGGGGACTATGCTGGCTTCTGTGAAAGCAGCAGCACCTGCAACCTGCACACGGGGACACAGAGACACCCCCAATCACATGCACGCAGGGATGTGCTTGCACATGCTCACAACACACATGACCAGGAGGCCCTCACGTTGCACACATGCACAGCACACAGCCCTCCACTCTGCAGCGCTTGGCCACCCATGCTGCTGGCCCTGAGCACCCATCCCAGCCTGCCGAGGGAGGCCATGCAGGCCTGGAGATAACACTGGGGACCAGGTGTCACTGCATGCAGCTCCCGAGGGAGGTGGGTGGGGAGGGCAGGTGCCCTGGGTCCCTTGGGACCTGGGCAGTGGAGGTGCTGTCCTCGTTACCACTGTCTGTCAAGGAGATAGTCTTGCAAAGCTTGAATGAGTTAACACAGGTGATGCTCACAGCTGGGTGCAGGGCTGAGAGTGGAGGTATATGGACTGTCTTTTTCCACAGCCTGTGGCTCTGAGTTTCCCTCCGACCCTCCTTGGCCCTGTCAAATCTCCCAGGCCTTCCTGGAAGGACACAACCCTAACTTCTCTCCCCATACTTCGCAGGACATTGCAGAAGTAGCTTTCTCCAGCTCCTCCTCTTCCCTGCCTAGTCCCCCAGTGGAGATAGGGATTGAGGTCCTCCAGCATATCTGTTCTCCCCACCCCTCTTCCTTTCTTCCTGTCTCACAAGAAGAAAACACCACTCTCTCTATTCAGGACTAGAAATGGGTGGAGAGAAACCATGTTTAGCACGCATGCCACTGCTATCCCTTTTCCTACCAGTGGCAGACATCACTAATCTATCACAGAACCCTGAGGCTGAGGCAGAATGCACAACACAGCTCTCCAGGCAGCCTTTTCAATCAGCAAAGCCAGTTTCTCACCGGAGGTCTCTGTAATGCTCCAAGTTCCTGGTCTTCCTGGGCCTCTGCCCTGGGGGATGGGCAGAGGAGAAGCCAGGCTAGGGATGTTTGAGATCTTGGCTGCCCTAAAATGTCCCCTAAAATGTCTGAAACCTCTTAAAAACCACAGAGTTCTGGTTTGCAAACATCAGTCTGACTCCTGGGAAGAGGGTTACAAGTGGGGTGTGACAATATTTACCTTTTTGGGGGTGAGAGAGACGGTCCCAAAGTGGCTCCAGCCTCTCTCAAGCTGCAGCCCCACACCCCCACGAGAACCCTGGGGAGCAGAGTTCCCACGATGCAGAGCGTGGGAGCGCCCGGGGCCCCCTTTTGATGTGGGATGCACCGTTTCCTCTGTGGCAGTAAGAACATCCCCCTTACCCCGACAGGCGCTGCTGCTGTCCCTGGGCCTCCCAGAGGGGGACCGATCTTCACCCCTGCTCTGCTTCTTGGGGATCAGCCTGGCAGAATGTCTGGGGAATCCTTCTGGCCCCTCAAAATCTGCACTGAACAGAAGTGGGTCTGGCTGCTCCCAGGCAGAGATGCATCTCACTGCCACATTGTTCCCTCTGCCACCCTTCCCAGCCCTGGGTCACATTCTGGGTGTCCGCAGCTCTCAGGGCCCCCATGCTCCTGCTGTGCCCAGAGTAACGTCTGACCACCTGACCCGGGCCCGCCTGCTCTTTCGGCTTCATTTCCGGCATCTGTACCCTCTGTCCACTCTGGTTACTTGGTCTCTCTGCCGTTCCTCAAACAACAGGCACGTTCCCGCCCCAGGGCCTTTGCCTGTGCCCGTCCCTCTCCCAAGATGCTCTTCCCTGAACACTCTTAATGGACTTTGCACTCTTGTTTGAAGCAGGTCTCAGCTCAAGTGTCACCTGATCAGAGAGACTTCCCTGGGGCCCTGTCTTTGTCCTGACCTTAGTTTTTTTTTGTTTTCACAGCACCAGCATGACCCAATATAAGAAAGTCTGACAGTGTGGCCAGGCCTCATGATCTGGTTTGTCCCTGCCACTGTGACCTCATCTCCTACCCCTCCACCCTGCCACTCTGGACATCTCGGCTGTCCCTGCACACAGCAGATGTCCCATGAGGACTTGGTGCGGGGATGGGCAGAGGAAGGAATGGACCGAGTTGGGAAGAGGGGGATGGACCGGCAGCAGGCCCAGGTGTGGCCACCTGGATGCCCTTTGCCCAGGAGCATGGAGTAGTGTTGCGGCCCCATGGTCCTTGCTGCCTCTTGGCTCGGGGAGGCTCTTTGCCAGCGTACCACCTGAGGTGAGCACTCCAAGGGGGCACCCTGCAGCTTGGCCTCAGGGCGCTCTCTCTAAGAGGTTCCCCGAAATGCTGCCCATCCCACTTGGTGCAGGACTTCCACCACGAGGTTTTGGGAAAGCCTACACCAAGCCAAGTTGTCCTGCCATGGCTGGGAGGCTGAGGCAGGAGGCTCGGATTGAGGGAGCCACATCCCCAGGATGAGCAAAGCCAGGTTCCATCCTTGCTCTGGCTAGAGGGCAACACTCACAGGGAGGAAGGGAGGGTGCAGGCAGAGTTCTCCGTGTGCTGCTCACACTGCTCTCTGCCTTTTTCTGTCTGCACCTTCCCCACACTGTTCCCCTGCCTGCCTGTCCATCCAGCCACATCTACTTTTGGAAGACAGGCTCAGGTCACTATCTGCAAAAGGTCTTTTCCTTCTTTCTTCTTCTTCTTTTTGTTTTGTTTTGTTTTGTTTTCTTTTGTTTTGTTTTTTTCTGAGACAGAGTCTCGCCATGTAGCCCAGCCTGGGTTCAAACTCACTATGCAGCCCAGGCTGGCCTCGAATTCATGGTGATCCTCCTGCCTCAGCCTCCCTAGTGTTGGAATTACAGGAGTGCACCACCATGCCTGGCTAACAAGGCTTTTCTGATCCGATTAAAGTGAATTTATATCCACTTGTTTTAATCCACAAGGAACTGTTTGTCTCTTTTGTTGAAGATGTAGGTGTTTTCTTTCTTTCTTTGTTTGCTGTACTTGGGCCTGAACCCCAGGCCTCACACATGCCAAGCAAGCATTCTCCCTGACAACACAGGCCTCACTTATCTTGTTTTCTAGCTCTGTGATCCCACACTTATCTCTTCCACCAGTTGTGAGCTACTGGAAATGTGTCCAGCCCAGCCCTGTGACCTCAGGATTGAGGATGGCTCTCCATGGAGTGGCCTGTCCATAAGTACTGCATAGAAGAGATGGGCTGAAAAACAAACCAGACTGCCGGCTCCGTGGTCTCTTGGCAGGAGTGCTGGGGCCCTCAGAAATAGGGCTGCTAATTCTGAATGATCTCCAGCCCCAAAGACAAGGTTGGAGCAGAAAAAGCAAAATAAATGGCATACATACAACTCCCCCGCTCCCCTGGGTCTGGTGCTGTGGCAAGCATCACTAATCAATCCCAGCACCCCTCCCTAAGCCAAGATGCAACTCAGAATCCTCCTCTCAACACAGTGCTCCAGGAAGTCACTATGAGATGAAACCTATTTGTCATCTATTTTGCAGATGATTGCATGTGAGGAAGTCCAGAGAGGGGAAGTAGCTTTGCTGAGGTCACCCAACTGGTAAGTGGTGCAGCTGCCTGGGGTTTCTGGGGCAGAGCTGGGGCTGACCCTGCAGGCGTCTGCAAGGCCATGTGGACTGAGCCAGCCTTTGGAGTCCCTGTGCCCTCGATGGCGCTGGAGCCTCGGGTCTGGGCTGTGGCGGTGGCTCAGCCCCAGGGCTGTGACCAGGTGTATGTGCCTGCTCTGGTCACCCATCTGTCCCTCAGAGGGGCTCTGGACCCCAGGAGAGCAGGCAAAAAAGTCATGTCAGGAGGAGAAGGAAGTGCCACTGTGATTTGGGGTACCCCCACCTCCCCTTTTCTCCCTCTAGAGGTTCCTGCCAGGACCTGGTCCTGCTTGTGTCCCCTGCCCCCTTCCATGCCTGCTGCTTCTTGTGGCTAGGTCCTTGCCCCTCTTGTCTCGGAGACCCTGTTTGGGGTCATGTTCCCTGACCCTCCCACAGAGACTTGCAGGCTGTGGCAGCAAACCCCAGGGGAGAGGGGCAGACGCTGGGTGCCCCATGGCGATCACCAGCTGCTGTCTGGGGGCTCTGCTCATTTCACCTTTCCTCACTCCAGCGCCTTCCATCTGCTGGCCCCTCTGGGCCTCAGTTTCCTCGCTGTCTGATGAGGCTCACCCACTCCTGCCTCCTGCCTACCTCCTACAGATTACAGGGTGCAGAATCCCACTGAGCGATACTAGCACAGTGGCTGGGATTTGAGGTGTCCCTTTCCTCCTGGGTCTGTCGGGAGCCAGGCGGGTGGGGGGAGGATGGCGCGGGGCTGGTGGTTCCCACGGCCTAGCAGCCACGTGGTGCGGGCAGGGGTGTGTGGTTTGGCCCCCCAGGGAGTGTGAGAGGAAGTGCTTCAGGTGGGGGCTGCGGCGTGGGGTTTGACCTTGCGGTGAGCAGACTGCACCAGGGGGCCAGGAAAAGGGCTGGGGGGGGTGGG
>PVJO010028808.1:0-18299 GCA_004026905.1 Hystrix cristata
GCCTGTTCCCTACCCCATAAAAACCCCACACTCCTGTAGTTCGGGGCCATTACTTCTGCCTCCTAGGTGTGGGGTATGTACTGGCCCAGAGCTCTGTTTGAACAATAGCTTGTTGTTTTTGCATCGAACCTGGTCTCTTGTCGTTCTTGGGCGCCGCTCACCCTTGTCCCGGGTAAGTTGGGGAGGTTTTAGCCTCAACAGCACATGCCTGTAATCCCAGAACCCTGGCAGACTGAGTCAGTAGGATCCCGATTTGGAGTCCCGTCTGAGCAACCAAATGAGACCCTGTCCCAAAAAGTAAAAATGGGGTGGGGACGTAGCTCAGTGTGAAGTCCCTGGGTTCAATTCCTAGTACCACCAAAAATTAAAGGAAAAAAAAATGTCTGATGATGTGGATTTTTTGGTTTGTTTTGGGTTTTGTTTTGGTTTTGGTCTTGGTCGTGTTAGAATGGAACGTGCACACTCCTGGTATGTGTGACCTGGCAGATGGAGGGTGTTGTGAAAAGGTGAGAACGTGGACTTGTGTTTGTTAAGGTAAAGCTAAAAGCTGTGAAGGCTCCCCGGAATAGCTCCTTCATGATGTGCAATAATCTAAAAATAGGAAATTGCATCGAAGAAAAGGGAACTTTTCCCTAGTTTGCACAAAGATAACTTGAATGGGTCACAACGGTGAAGGGGCTGTAATGGGGAAAGAGTTTTAGAGAAATAATTTCAGTGGCAAGCCAGGTGTGTTGGTGCAGACCTGCAATCCCAGCGACTCAGGAGGCCAAGCAGGTAAGTGAAATCCTGTCTCAGAAAAAGAGCAAAGGATGTAGCTCAGTGCTTGCCTGGCATGTGTGAAGCCCTAGACTTAATTCCCAGTACTGTTAAAACTAATAATAATAATAATAATAATAATAATAATAATAATAATAATCCTATTAACAAAATGGAATTTGGAGTAGATAGGAAGTGGGAATTGTTTTCACTTCGCCTGAAACAGCAGGACTCCTTGGGCATGGCATTTAGAAATGAGAGGCATGTTGGAAGTTTAAGGGGTCCAGTGTATAAAAGATAGTGAGCAAGTGTGGCTTCCCTTTTCTTAACCCTCTTATTTCCTACCTCTCCTTGGTGACTTTCATAGTAGGGAGTGCTTTAAAAGGAGTAACCCCCACTCCCATAAGTGTGTTATTCTGCAGCTTCTAAAATTTTATTTACATTCAGTAATCTAGCCCCATGTTGACCCAGAGGACCCAAAATACCAACCAGTGTCATCAGGATCTCTGCAGATTCTTGATGCTCCTGGCCAGTTAGAAATCCAGAACTCCAGGAGGTTAAATAACGTATGTAGGCTTCTACAGGGCTTATTGTGTGACCGAGGAAATGGCAGTATTAAAGAGCTAAATAACGGGTTTTGTTGCAAGGTGATTTTGGATAAAGCAAGGCTGGTATGCATTAATACGTCCTGCTAAAATTACTAAATTAAGCCGGGTCCTGATTTTGCAGACTGTGCCCTCCAATCTCTAAGTTTGTTCCTAGTGGATGTTTTGAGGAAAGGAAGAGAAGGATCTCTCTGCCCTGGGGTATCGGAAACATTTGTGTTACTTGGTTATACACAGAAAGAGCCTTAGAAATCCTTTCTTCCAGTGCCTTCATTTTATTGGTGAGGAAATTAAGCCCCAGAGTGAAATGACAGAATTGTTTAATAGCAGGAAGCTGGATTGCTGACTCCAAATACAGTATATTTTCAATTAATGTATTAGCTGCTTGTATGACTTGAAAAACATACAAAAACTCAAAGCTAGTTAAAACCATTTGCAAAAAAATAAAATAAAGAGTAGTGGAACAGTTTAGGTGAAACATCCGATTACTTTGTGTGAGGTTTAAATTGCATAGTTTGTGAACTATAAACATCAGCCAATGAGGAGGGCCCTGGGGATGGAGGAGGGGGATGTAGCCCTGGGGTAGAGCTCATGCTTAGCCAGCTTGAGGCCCTGGTTCCCTCCCAGAACCCTAGGAGGAGGGGGAATCACCTAGTAAGGATTTAGAAAACTTAATTTAAAGGCAAGTGAGGAAGCTTCCCTTTTGTGATGTAAATCAGTGTGGAATTGCATCGGTGTAGGCTATCTTTTAACTCAGAAGGGTCTTGTAAAACAGTAATAAATGTGCTTTCTATTTGCAGTTTCACCTAAGCTCTATAAATTAGAAAAATAAATGGATACTGGTGAATCTGAAGTCTACTGAGCTACTCGATAGGTCTTCCCTTAAGAGCTAGATATAAGTCTGTGTTTGTGTGCTCAGAGGGTAATATATCTAGGATGTGCATTACAGAGAAACAAAATACAGTTTTTTTGGTTCCCAGGAGTCTAAGAGTGTTCCTACTTCTTTAGATTATACCAGATAATTTATAAGACATGAAACTGATAAAAGACAGTGTGACACCCCATAATTCAATACAGTAACTCACAAAAGATCTCTGGAATCAGTTTGGTTTTTTAATGTATTAACAGTTTGTGAGGAGAGGAAGGAAGCCAGGTCATATACATTTAGACGTATGCACAGATGCACCCAGAATCCGTAGATGTGTTTCCATTTGTAAGTATTTTATTACATCGGTGAGTTACAAAGGGGTGGAAAAGTGGGAGATGAGAGATTGCAATTTGTGAAGCTGTTAGTTTAGAGCTGAACTGTCCAGTGAACCTAAATTAAAAAGAAAAATAATGAGACATGTCAGATGTCTGTGTCTGACTTCTTGCCTTTATAGTTGGGTGGTGTGTTAAATCTTTCATGCTGGGAGGTGGAGCTTGTGGTTTTGGGATTCTTCTGAGGCTCAGGCGTAAGCAGAGTTGTGAACATTTCTGATACCTGTGACTTTGGTCATGTCACCACTTTTGGTTATTGATTTTATTTTTAATACATTAAAAGTTGAAGTATTTGGGACTTGGGCTTTTATTTTCCACTCTAGAATCAGGCAGTACTTCAGTCCTTAAAACAGGATAATTGCTTCAGTGAGCCAGGCTGAGGTGGTTGGTATTATAGACACAGAAAGGCTGAAGAAAGCAGAAACAGAAAACGAAAACCAGATTGGCCATTTCAGAGTTACTTTTCTGGTAAGGCAGGGATAGGCAGACAGAATAATAGAAAAATAGCTAGTTAACATCAGCTTATTTCTGGTTCTCTTCTGTGTAAGGATAAAGATAGAGGGACTTTATAATCACACCAATATTAACTGGGCTGTTAAGAAAATTTGGTTGTTCTCTCTTTAATACTGATTTTCCTGGGGTTAGGTGAGGAGCTTGGTTTCAGGTTGGTGACATGGGACTTTAGCATGTGTGACACCATTTTGACATTTAGTCTGGTCCATTGGTGCCTGGTGTGAAAGCTTAGTCCAAAACAGTTGCCTCCTATACTTTTATTTAATACCATTAAGCTGCTTTTCCAACTCTTCACCACATGTTTTATCCCTGACATTTCTTTGTCGTTTTTATACCAGCAATATAAAGGTGACCTTCAGCTTTGCCTTGGAAATTGGAGCATAATGTCTTTTTTTTTTTTTTTAAGACAGTGGATCTTAGCCCCGGCTGCAAAATAGAGTCACCTGGGAGAAATTTGGCCTACTGATGAGATGCAGGTACCTGGCCCCAAGCTTTGGAGAGTCAGTCTGTATGATCCAGGGTAGGGCCTGTGGCCTCATTTGAGAGCTGTGCAGCCATGGCAGAAATCACTGCTCAAAGGAATACTCTTTAGTACTCACACTCCCCACTCCCAGTGCTCCCAAATTAAAATAGCGCACCAGCAAATTGCAGCAATTCTAGAGTCTCTCTGGATTTACTGCTGTTAGTGAAAAATAAGTGAATCAGCTTAAGTGCATATACTGTTCAAAAACTTTGAAGTCTGGGTATGTGTTATCAAATGTAGACTAACCATAACCTGCCTCTTTGGGTACTAAAGATTTATTTTAAATTATAGTAACATTATATGCAGAAAAGAAATGACTCGATTTATGTCACTCTCTAAAACCCTTACTATTCCCCTTCAAAGATTCTGATGACATTGATTTATAGAAACACTTGTTTTGGTTTACTTTGTAACCTCTGATTTTGTGGACAAGAATGGATTTAGCCATCCTGAGACAAGTTAATTTGTAATCTTTACTGGAAGATTTCCTGAGGACCTGAATATTCCTCTTGTCTATAATGTTGGAAAATACCTTCATAGAAGGGACTTTCTTATTTAAAGACACTTAACTTTTAACAACTGTGTACTGTGGGTTCGTGATGAAATGCAAGTGGCAGTGTATTTAATTCTGTGGTTTCTCCTGATCTTTGTCTGCCTTTGCATATACTCAGTCCTATTTCTGTTCTATAGATCTAGCAGCTGTTAGAAATACCATGCATGTTTGCTTTGCTGAGAATTGGGTAGTAATTTTGTATATAATATCTGCTGATTGAATTGCTCGAAGTTAATGTTTTAGGGTTCCAATTGCGTAAGATTGCTTTTAAATCTATAACGTGTTACCCACAGTTGTTGCCATACGCAGCTGCACACTGTGTACTAGTTGAATACATTACATGGTTGGAATGGTGACTATTGTGTAGAGGGCAGAACATATTTCCAAAGAGAAAGTAAATTGCCCTGTTTCAAAAAAATCATATATCATACATCTTAGGACTTTAGATTTGTGAGTTTCCTGCTTAGATCTACAGAGGGCTACTGCCTGCATTCACAGTTTTATCTACATTCATTTTAACTGACTCATTGGATGTTTGAGTCTGGATTCTAATTATTGGCGAGCATTTAGATGCTTATACCAACACAGAATATGTTTTCAGATCTCACCAAAGTTCTGTTTCTCCCTAGCATTCCTGGTTGCTTGTGGAACGTATTCCCTTAGTATTATATTTCCCAAGGAGTAAAATTCTGGGAGCTTCCATATGTGCTAAGTAAACACTTTCCTGTTTTCTTTGTGTAACAGATGCTACCTAAAATGCAAATGTTAATGAACATTTTATCTGGGTTTATAATTAGAGCACAAGTACTCCAAGCAGCGATTAAAAGTCCCCCTTGCTCATGCGGTCTTTGTGCGCGATCATAAAGAAGGGGGCTCTCACCAGACTGATTGCTGGTCCTCTTCTGATTAGGAGACTTTCGTCAGATCCCTCTGAGTGGCAGGAGCCTGGCCTCACTTCTTCCTTGTGAAAGGGATAAATGGTGGGCAGGATGATCCCTAATGATGACTATGATCATGTGAAATAGCCTCTGATTAAAGAGTAGTTCGGGGGAACATTATTCTCCTGGGAGGCACATTACGGGGGTGGGGCTGAGGGAATTCTTTTTCATATTCAGGAGATAAATTGTATTCATTAGAACACCATCCCTTAGTTAAAGGCAATTTAGAACGTGCTTTTCTGATTTCAAGGGGGAAAGTGCCAAAAAAATTATCCATTGCAATTAAAAGGAAGAGGAAAAAGCAACTCGAAAGTCTGGCATTGGGCCCACAGATGGGCAGCTCCTTGGGCTGTTGCAGTAGTTATATCCTGTGCTTAGAAGAGCAGGCTCTCTTTGCAACTACACATGTGACTGCAAAAGAGACTCTTATATTTAATAGTCATGGTGGAAAATTTTCTGTAAAGTTGAAAAAGGAAATAGTTTATATTTGCCCTCCCATCTGCTGGTCATTTGTCTGCTTAAGCTTTAATAGAATTTAACTTTTGACACTAAATCTAATACTTGAATAGCCTAGGAAAATCATTATGTCTTATGATTCCTCTACCCACTCACCAAAGAAGGAAGGGGGCTTCCTTTGTGTAGTGCTACAATTAGACTATTAGTTCATCACGACAGAATTCAAGTGCTGTACTTCTGTATGTTTCCTTGCTGTTGTGATCCTGAAACTGTTGCCAGTCAGCTGAGGGTTTCTTTGCTCAGTTTGGATGGAAATCATGAATCAGCAAAGTGCAGCTCTGTTAGCTCTGTGACTCTCACCTCTGGGACCTGAGTGCCACTGGCCTTCAGCCCTTAGTGTTACAGCTCTCAGCAGCTCCCAGCCACCTCTGTCAGCTTTTTAACAACCAAGGCCCATAGTCCCCTTTAGCAGATTTCTGGAACTTGCAGCTTCCACAGCCTCTCGGGGATTCTCCAAGTCTTTTCCAGCTCCACCAGATGCTATCTCTCAGTTGCCTTTGCCAGGGGGATGCCAGTCTCTGCTGATCTTCATGGGCCTGCTGCTCTCTGGAACTCTTCAGAGCCAGCAGGCCCCAGATAGACACAGCTTTTTATAATGTGACCTGCTCTGCCCACACTACTCAACAGAAGATTTACAGACCCACCTAAGCAAGGCTTTCTTGGGACCTGTGCAGCAGCGCAGTTGGGCAGTGCACTGGGGGGAGCCTTGCTGGGGCCATAGTAGGAATGTGAGGGAGCCCTGCTCTTTTATAACGGGACAGCCACAGCCTCTGTGTGGGCGTTTTTGTGCATTTCACAGACCTGCTTGAGAACTTTCACCGTAATGACGGGGCAGAATCATCAGTAAGGTTACAGGGCACAGTCATCTGGGATTGGTGGGAGTTGTAAGCCTGCCGCTGCCAAGGCAGATACGTCCCGGGGCGGTGGGGCATCCAGGCCAGGCACAGCTGTCATGGCGACAGTTGGATGGGGTTTCATTGTGATTTGGGGGTTTGCGATTCCAGTTGCTCCGGCTCTCTCCCTGTTAAGAGCAGGTTCCTGGCCACTCTTCAGAAGGCGCAGCAGGCCCTGGGGCTGTAGGAGTAGGAGCGGAGCCACAGGACTGCGCCTTATGTCAGGATGGGCGTCAGCCTGCAGGGCAGATGCTGAAGCAACCCCAGGGAGATGGGAAAGACCCTGGGGCTAGTTGTCCCTGGCCACCCCTGAGGAGGCCGGGGAGTAAGAGAGGGACATGACAGCGGCGGTCTGATGACACCCACTTCTGGCTGTTAGAGAGACCAGGACCTGAATTCATCCAGTAGGGTGCTTGATTCTCATCACAGAAAAAGCGTTTCAGGGTATGTCAGGGAGGGGCACAGGCAGGTTTATTAGGCAGGGCTAGAAAGCAGGAGAAAACAGGGAAGGGACTTGAGGACTGAAGGGAAGGCACGGCTCTGATGAAGAGGTTCAGACAGGCCCCTTAGCAGAGGAGTGTGCCAGCCTCTGCGGATTTCCTGGGTTTGCCTGGGGTCAGGCTGATGATTATATCCATTCTGGTTTTGCTGGATGGCCCTGGGAGAGGACCTTACTGCCTGATCTGGTTTCCAGAAGCCGGCTGTTTCCCTTTGGGGCAGTCTCAGTCTTGTGCAGACTCTGCCGGAATTCAGGCTGATACAGGCTGAGGTCAGTGACTAGAGTCTCCCTACACTCCCTGGCAGTTGAAAGTGCCTATAAGTCTCTTACTTGGTGCCCTCAGTCCTGAAGGGGAATGAGACAGGTTTTGTGAATTTGAGCATAGTCCGCGTTGTATTGTCAGCTTCTAGACACACGTGTCTATATGCACAGCTGAGTGGGGGTCTGACTCAAAATTTTAAAGTGATAAAGGAAATAGATTCAAAATGAAGATGAAGCTTTGTTCTGCTTCTAGTTACTTTTTGGGCCCAAGCGAACAGTACTTTAAAAAAAAGCAAAAATGGTTTCGAAGTACTCAACTGCCTCCCGAGAAGACACAATCATGCTTTTACTGGGTAGCAGGTTAAGAGCTGCGGAGTTTGTCCCAGCTTCTGTGGTGGTCCCTGTGTCAGTCTGACTTGCAAGTGTGATGTTTAGTAGTTGTTTTGAGCAGGCCTCTCCTGGGACTTAGTAAGACTGTGTGCTTTAGTGCTACAGTTTCTGCCTTCACCATCCATTGGAAGCTGGAGGTTCACCTCTGTGAATTGCTGCTGTGTTTGTGTTAGATTTCTGGCATCTTCCTTCAGTTTTTGGCTGAAAGCAGACTCTCGGCTCCTTTGTGCCCTCTTCTCCAGGCCCTTCTCCCAGCCCTGCCTGATGAAAGGTGGTCATTCAGATCCACCTTACCAGCTCTGATTCGAGGGGCCTTTCCTTCTGGAGATGACCAGAAAATTTCCAGTACAAAAATCCATGCATGGGATTGAATTGACTGATGCTGGTAAGATTGTCAGGTTTAGAAGAAGAAAAAATTATATGGGACTGTTAAAAGGAAAACTGTAGACAAATTAAATTTAACCATGTTTATTTAGCAGAAGAACAATTTATGTGAATCAGGCAGTCCTCAAAACTGGAAGAGGCCCAAGGAGCTCCATTGTGCAGGGCAGCCAGGCAGCATTTGTCAAGAAGAATGGAAGGGAGGGTCCGGTCAGCTGGATTGGTTACAGCTGGGCTGGGCTTGGTTCAGACATGGTGTGAGTACTTGGCTACCTGTGACCAAGACCAAGACTAAGCTCTGCCATTACAGAAGTGTA
Source organism: Hystrix cristata (assembly GCA_004026905.1). Lineage (NCBI taxonomy): Eukaryota > Metazoa > Chordata > Mammalia > Rodentia > Hystricidae > Hystrix > Hystrix cristata. The sequence goes on from PVJO010028808.1 coordinate 8,406, forward strand.
CTTTATAGTTAGGCTTTCCTGTACTTTACCTACTAAGGTATGTCTGAGTTTATTAACTAGGCACTCAGTGTACAGAGGCAGCCTCAGGCCAAATTTAGTGTAATTTAATGGGACAGATTTATACAAAAAAAATGATGCGTTGCCTTTGAGTAGGTGTCCAATATCTTGCCATTTTAGATGCCAAATAATTTTTTGAAATACTTAGTTGGGGTGAGCAAGGGAGAATTGGTAAAAATGTTTTCTGAATACTCCATGTCTGGGGAAAGTGGGCCTCATGTGAGTTTACAATACACTGAAAACTTTCAAACTTAGGCTAGAAGTAATAAGGAAGAAAAGGGGTGAAAATACATTGGTAATAGGAATAGCAAGGTCAGTTGAAGATGAGTGTGTTCCCTCTGATACTGGGAAGTGAAAAACAGTGTATTATAGCCAGAAGGTTCTTCATAGCTTACTTGGTTGGATACCTTCATTTCCCCCAGGAGGAAGTTGGAACTGACCATTCATCATGGGCCACGTGTTCCTTGTTATTCAGAGGCAGACTCTGTCCATTTAGGGGCCGTTCCTGAAAACCTGTACAGAAAGACTGACACACGTACAGAGTCAATCCGTGTAAAATCAAGCACTTTCAATAATGGAGATCTCTAAAGAGAGCTTTCTTACATGAAAATGGTTATTGCTGCACTGAAAGCAACAGTTTCAACAAAAACCTCATTTTCAGTAATGGCATCTCCCTCCCACAGTGGCTGGATACATCATGCCCTAACATATATTTTAAATTTATTTGGTCTCTTGTATGGTTAAATGATTTCAACTGCAATAACTTCTAAATCTGTGACTCAAAAATCTGTATTATCTGAATCTCTCTATGGAGCTCAGTCTTGTTGCTACAAGACATACACATAAAAAAGAGATCATTACAACCTGGTTGTGGTGGTGCACGACTATAATCCCAGTACTCAGGAGGCTGAGGCAGGATGATTGCCACCAGTTTGAGGCCAGCCTAGGCTACATAGTGAGTTCAAGGCCAGCTTGAACTACCTGGCAAGACCCCGTCTCAAAAAAACAAAAAAGCCAACAAAGACATTCAGCTGTATACTCAAGAAGCTTTATAAACCCCAAGTCAGATGAATAAAGAAACACACTTAGGGAATTTACAAACAAACTACTGAAAATCAAACACAGAAAATCTTAAAAGTAATGAAAGAATAACATACAACCTTAAAAAAAAGATGCAGAGCAGATTTCATAATAGAAATCATCAAAGCTAGAAGACAACTAAATCTTTGTAAGTGCTGAAAGCAAAGAGGTGCCAACCACAAATTCTGTAGTGGGTGGAAATGTGCTTCAAAATAAAGACATCTTAACAAAAAAAGAAAAAAAGATTGTAAAATTGCTCAGAAATTAATTAGCTCACTAAATTAAATTAAAAGTTGAAGTAACTCAAATCCAGTATGTTTGACATAGAAAATAACTGTTGTTTGGGGTAAGGAAAGAGACTGCAGTACTCTGTCAACCAGAGTGAATCTTCTGAAACACTCTGAGTCGAAGTCAGCTGAGAGGGCAGAAGGTGAGGACCAGGTTAGGGGTGGGGAGAGCGCAGAGCTGAGTACAGCATCAGTGAGATACAGAGATGAAAATGATCAAGCTTCCCAAGCTTGTACTTTGAGGAATGAGGGAGCTAAGACCCAGAATGGTTAACTACTTTCTCAGGGTCACTGAACGCGTTTCAGGAGTGAGAGCCCTTGTCTCCTCACTCTGCAGAGCACTCTCTTTGAAAGGACGCCCTTCTCATTTTTGCCTGGCAATACATGGAAACTTGGCTGGACCTCAGGCGTTTGTTGATGTGTCTCCGACATATCTCCACCCTCTGCTGTTGTGGGTGTTAGGTAGAAGGCACACCTGGGAGGCAGGGTGTTTCCTTCCTAACCGTGGACTGCATTTGTGCCTTAGAATAGTCACTGAATTTCGCCAAGCTTCTGTTTTGCATCTATAAAATGGGGTAGTCATGGAATTGAGCAGTGTGTAAATTCTAGATTCCTTCTAATTATATTTAGTAATCCAGCAATCATTCTGAATTATATGGACTTTCTAAGGATTGAAGATTGTTCTGTTCTTTACTTCCTCCTTTCTTACAAAACATTTCTGTAGTTTCTGCCAAGCGTAGAAGGGTGTTAAGTGTGTGGGGATGAGAGGAAGGGAAGAGATGGGAGTTGGGGAGATGTATCTGGACTACAGCCTATAACAAACTTGGTGCTTTTCACTCTCCTGCTTTTTATTCTCCAAGGGTAGGAAAAAAGAAAACACAACAAAATGATCAGGAACTTGGGTACCTTAAGAATCACTGTGGCTTTGGATGCTCTGTCTTAACTTCCTTTTTTATTGTGGCCCAGTTTGTTTGGTGTCTCAATGTCTGTGAAGCATGAAAACACAAAGAGCGAAAAGACATGCTCTTTCCGAGTGTCACTGCTGATGGAATAAAGAGCCCTAAGACAGCTCTCTCTGGCAAGGGAAGGAAATCTGCACTCTACACCTCTTTTGTATTCAAGAAGCTTTATAAACCCCAAGTTGCAAAGTGTGAAGCCTTCCCAGAAGAATGTGGCTTTTTTTTTTTTTTCCTAGAAGGAAAGGTCTACACTTGGGGCAAGAGAACCGAAATGGAAAGATTGAGGCTGACCTGATTCCTTAGCAGCAAGTGCCTTGCGTTTTCCTCCATGGTATGAAAATCCTGGAGCTGGGAAGCTGACAGCTGCAGTCAGACACTTGCGTGGAGGGAAACATCATGAATTTTAATGGGGTGCTGCTGCTGGGTGAGGTTGGGAGAGCAGTGGGAGCCAAGCCAGTTCAAACAAAGGAGGTTGGCGCTACCTCCGCAAGCAGCTCATAGTGGCGATGAGAGTGATATTCAAATTATTTATCCCACAGTGATTTTGGTGATTTAAGAAGGAGGGATTGCCAAACTCTTGTGAGGTGGAGAAGATACGAATCTTCCATGATTATTAATCCCACTGTACTGAAGGCAGAAAAGGCGGATGTATCAAAACGTGACTTGTTAACAGCAGCAGTCTGCAAACTGCGCTTCAGCACTGCCCAGGAGGTGAGGCCTGGAGTCAGAGTCACCACTATCCAGGCAAAACTGTGTCCTCCACAGCCTGGACAGACAGGCACCGACGGATGCTTATCTACGGAGGCGGGGCAGCAGCTGCAGGATGTCCTTCCTCCCGGTCTTTGTTGCACACGGTGCTTCCGCTTTGGAGATCAGAAGCATCCTGTTTGTCCTGGGGTATTGGAACCTGTTCCCGTTGTCACCAGTCTCCACGAAGGGGTTGTTTAGGGGCCTTACTATTCCTGAGTATTAAGACACAGATGCGGTGCTTTTTTGTTTTGTTTTTTTAAAATAACATAGCCCATCTAATTCTTTAAAACTGTGACTGCTGTGCCACAGCCAAGCTGTCAGGTTTGTTAGAAGCTGGGATTACTTTGGAGGATTAACACAACTGTGAGCTACTTCGTTCTCAGGTTAATATGACTGTGCTTCATTTTAGAAGGGGACCTGAGTATTAAAAGAATGTAGTAATTTCAGAACTCTATTCATCCGAATAAATCATAAATCATGTTTTAAGTGGAGATAGCATATTAAAAAAAAAATTACACCCAGGCATGGTAGCATATGTCTGTAATTCTAGCACTGCAGGAGGCTGAAGGAGGAAAATCACAAGTCCGAGCCCAACCTGGGTTTTAGTGACTTAGCAGGACTCTGTCCTAAAATAAAAATATAAAAAAGGGCTGGGGATGTAGGTTAGTGGAGAGCCCCTGGATTCAATCCTCAGTACCCAGACCAATTTAAAAAAACAAAAAAACCCCCCAAAAAGTAGACATTTAATTCGTCACATTTCTCTGTTGGTAAGATTGTTTCACCCAGGAAAGTTTCAGCTGAAGATGGATATCTGTGAGAACACTGGCTGACTTTCTGAATATCGTCCGGGAAACACTGAACAAAACACATTAAATAAAAGCAGCAGCAGTTGCCTCCATCTTAAAAAGGCGACTCTAACTTCTTGTCTTCTGCAGTAGTTGGAGGGGAATGAAATGAGTATTTCTCTGGTGGGAAGTTGGGACTTAACAGTACGTTAGGCAGAACTCAGAAGAAAGGGAGAAGAGGAGCAGGGCGTCACTCACCAAGAGTGTGGAAAGGGGCTTGTCCTTACATGGCAGAGTGAGGGTGAGGGCTTCGTGGGCTGTTTGGTTGATCCACCTCTCACATTTGAGAAGTTTGCATATTTAGTCTTTAAAAAAATGATCAGCAAATGAACTTATGTAATCATAAAGTATGTGTTTAAATGATTAGTTGCACTAAATGTAGACTATGTTGTGATTGCTGTAACTCATTTTGGCATTTAAGTTTTAGTTGGATGAAGCAGTCTTGACTTTCAACACTGAGGAAGCCCCTTCCCTACTCCTTCAGCATCTTCTTCCTCCCATAGAGCTCCTGATGCTGAGGTCCACACCAGGCCCTATTTATCTTCACTCTTACGCTGGAGTATGCCCTTTAAATTTTTGAAGCTGCTCAAGATGAACACGCTGTGGTGGCACAGGGCAGGTGGACGGGGTTTGTTGTGATAATAATGTGTACTTTCGTTCGGGATCCCGCTAGCGTTAGTCCTTACAACTGCTGTTATGCTTCCCTCTCCCATCTGTTTCCTGCCTAAGCTCCCTGGTTCTCTGAAGTCATCTCCACGTGTGCTCTGGGAGTGCAAGCAGCCCCCCAAACCTGGATCCCCGCGTCTGTGTAGTTCGTTCATTTGTCAGTGCTGATTCCCTGAGTGTCCCTGATGCAGGTGCTCTGGATGCAGGCTCAAGATAGATGGATCAGTCTCCATGAGTTGGATGCATTTCCCATCCAGCTGGGTTGTTGCCAGGTCTTGCTGAGCTACCTAAGCCTCCGTCCTGATGTTCCAGCTGGAGTTATACACCTCCCTGGGTTCCCCGTTTCCTTGCCCCAAGAGAATCCAAGGGTCACTTCTGTCCATAACGACAGAGCAGTAATGTAGCAAAGCATCTTCCTGGAGAGAGGCTGGGAGCCTTAAAGCTGTGCCGGGGCAGGGTATTCTGAGTCATTCAGGTGCCAAGACAGATTGGAAAATATCCAAGAAGGAAGGAGGCTCTTCTTTTCAGGCTCAATAACAGCCTCCTTGTTGGGAAGGGAATAATCAATCCCAGCTGGAGAAGAGAGACTGCGTTCCCTTTGCTTTTCCATTCAAATCTAATCTCCTGACATGAGTTTTGACATGACTAGCAGTCTTGCCCGGACTTGTGGCCCCAGGGAGGGAATGGTTATTTAAGACAGCTGGCTCTTGGAGCAAGGCATATAACTCGATGATAAATGCTTACAGACAACTTTCCTTACTTGCTGGGCCCAGTCCCGGTTTAATTGACACCCCTGGAGACTTGCAAAAAATAGATATTTCTTTGAAAGAATATCATGTCTCTGGCTGCAAGAAAAAGATAAGGGATTCTACATGCATACAGTTCATCAGTATTTCCTAGCTGATGGAATTCTTCTGGGAGAGGGATTCCTTGTTCGCATTCCCCATGAAACAAGTTTCCTGTGCCTTTAAACTCCGGCTTGTATTATAGTGTAAAATAAATCTCACATGATTTTGTGTTTTCTTCCTTCACTTTTGTCTTTAAAAGGAATCATCTCTATGAATTAGTTATTTTAAGTCATCTTGCAGATTTTTTTCCCCTGGGAATTTAGCTTTAGCTCTTTCATGAATAATTTTTAGGTTTCAGTTACTTTGAAATTTTGATTTCCAGAATCAATATTTTCTGTCAGTTGTTCTTTGGAATAATAGCTATGCCTAACTTTCTAGATGTAAAGGTCAAGCATTTGTTTCACATTCTTTTTTCACAATTGCGGGCAAAGAATGAATTGACTCAAACATCTTTTCTTGCTTCTGAGAACTTGGTCACTAAAAATGAGTATAATATGTAAACTAAGTGATGATTGTGAAAAAATAGGCATTTGTTTGAAAGAATGTGGAAGTGTTGAGGCTATGCAGAATTTGTAGTTTATCAAAAGTAATAATAGGAGAATTGTCATTTTTTGAAAACAAAAATTTTTGGAATGGATTAAGGGGATATGAGAAACTAAGACCTGGTTAGGTTTCGAAACCAGTACTAAGTGAAACAAATTACAGGATGATGTGTTCAGTATGACATACCTTATAAGAATTTAAAATGCAGCCCTAAACGCGCTTGCTGTCTGTATATACATACTACTTTAATATGAGATTTAAAGACATGACTTGGAATAAAGACACAAGGCAAATTGTTGATAATATTTTGCTGGGGTAGTGAGAAGGAAAATTGGAACTGCGGGGGCAGAGGCACGGAGCTGGGGATCAAAAGAGTTTTTAATATTGCTTTATTTCTATCTATTAAAGGAATCTGAAGCAAATATGGCAGCATAACATTTGTTAATTTGAGACACTGGGAATTTGCTGTATTTTTAAGTCCTAAAGTATACATATTTCTTTAAAATGAAGCAACAAAAAAATTTTTCTTACTTCATCATAAGGATCCACATAAAGGCAGAAATGCACTGTCAACAGCTCTAACTTGTATGTATTTGCATTTTTAAAGCAAGCCTTGATATACCAGTTAATGTGCCGGTCGAAGTATCTTACTCTGAGTTCTGCTAAACTAAATATTTGTCCTATCAACTTGAAAATCGGTGGCATATATGTTAATGTAACAAATTCTGGCTGTATTTCATGAACAGGTGCCTTCTACACAGGAAAATTTAATTGTGGTATTTGCTTTAGCTACTCTCAATTTCTCTTTTAAAATGTTGTCATAAATAATTCAAATGCATGGCATGCTTTCTGTTTCTGAATAGCAACAAGCATGTAACTTATTCAGAGGATTTCATCAGCTGGGGCAATGAGACCTTCATCTGGTAGGAAGACTGCACTGGGAGATATTTTTCTCATTGCTTTTCTTGTAGGATTTATACTAGTTGTAAAATGAAAATACTGACTCTGTGGACTCAGAGCTAACCTACTACCTGGTTGGACTGTACCTTAGCAACTAAGACGTAAGCAGAGACACTTGAGCATGGTGGTGCATGCCTGTAATTCCACACTCTGGGAGACTGAGGCAAAAGGAACCCCAGTTTGAGCCCAGCCTGGGCAACTTAGAGACTTAGTGAGACCTTGTCTCAAAATAAAAAAGGGACAAAGCCCTGAGTTCAATCCCCAGCACCAAATTTTTTTGTTTTTAATTTTAAAAATTAAAAAAAAAAAGACCTATGGATGTAGCTCACTGTGAAGGCCCTGGGTTCAAATCTAGTTTTAAAAAAAAAAAAAAAGCAGACTGAAGTTTGTTACTAGGCGGTGTGAAATTGGGCACCAAAGTTTATTTTCTTTCCTCTCAAAGCCTCTAACCCTCACCTGGTTTACTTTTATGGTACCCTTAAGTTTCCTAAACCTGAAACACCATTACTTAAGCCCACGGAGTGTAAAGTGCAACAAATTAGAAGCGGATAAAAGAGCTGGTAAAAGGGAAGTTGAGGTGGTCTTTTGAAATAAGAATCGAAGATTCAGAGCACAATATCAAGGGAGGAGAAAAATAATTTTATTAAGAGGAAAGAAATGTAAAAATGGGCATGATGTCCCTTTTCAAGTAGAGATAATTTTCCTAGAAACCTAAAGACCTCACTAAAATAAAGCATAGTGACATCATTTGTGTTATTGATGTTGAAGATTTGGGATTTTCTGAGTAAGCTGTGGGATTAACTGACCAGATTTTTCCAAATCATCTTTATTAATGATTCTCTTAGTCTTAATTCCAAGGATCTTAACTACCTAGATGTGTTCAGCCTGTGCTGGTCAACGTCAGAAGAGAGACGAATCTGGTTTTTAAGGGCAGAGAATCAATTTCTGAAGAATGTTGCAGATTTTGCCTTTATTTTAAAAATATAAAGGTCGGGGATTGAGCTCAGTGGTTAATAGTGCTTGTCTTGCAAGCACAAGGCCCTGAGTTCGATCCCCAGCAAAAACAAAACAAAAATATAAAGGTCATAATATTTATTAATATGTATTTGTACTCATGGTATTTCCAACCCGGCAACAAATGAAGTCCTGTTCTGAAATCATATGATTGTAGTTTATGTTTGCAATTTGTTTTAAGAAAGTTAGCCAATTTGTTTGAAGCTATCAATTTCGGAACATATTCAGTATTCCCTAAAGTGTAGGAAGTTGGCCTGAACTTGGACTGACCTTACAACACTACTTAGAAGTTGATCTTTAAAACAAAAAATTCTAGATATAAGATTACATACTTGCCATTCATTTACTTCATAAAAGTAAGACATAGAAAAATGGTCCAGTTATTTGTGTTTCAGACAACTATAAAAACTTCTGACTTACCTCCATAAAGTCTCTTAATGTTTTTTCATAGATTGTAAATCACCCTAATTAAATACGTCTTTAGGGAGACAGAACATGGTCAAGTACAAAGGATATGATCCAAGTCTGTCAGTTCAAATCTCAGCTCCTCCTGCTTGGCTCTGCGACTTTGAGCAAGTTACTTACTTAACCTTTTTGAGCTTCTTTAAGCCTCTTTTTTGTTTAAAATGGGGATGGTAACACGTCCTTCACAAGCGTGTCCTGGGGGTTAGATAAAACTTACGTGTAAGCGAGTTTCATTTTGTAAAGTGTACTGTTAATAGTCCATTCTTGTTCTTTTCCCCTTTCTATTGGAAACAGATAATTTTGAATTAGAAAATTGCCACCTTGTACTTTGGTTCAGTTGCCTTTTCTGTAATGCTATTTCTCTCTTGTTGTTTGGAAATGACGAGTCCTTGGGAGGCACTGGCATTTCTCTCACCTGGATACTAAATTTTGCTGTACCCTCCCTCCCTTGCTAGAAAGCCCAGAGTAAGGCCGGAAACCTTTTCCTATAGAAATTAAACTAAAGGTGGTAGTCAGAGGAACAGCTTAGAAATTACCTCCTTTATAAAAGAGCCAGCATCTCGCCTCCCATACTTAAATAGCTCTGAAATTTTTAATATTTTTCCATCCTGTTGGTAGAGATGTTTCCTGAAACCACATCTTTGATCTCAGGAGTCTATGATAGTCTGGATTTGTGAATACTCATTACGAGGCGGGGGGAGGCTGCAGTTAGCAAACAAAGATCGGGTCTAGTGTTTTGCAGTGGAAGCAGACTGAATGTGAGGAGTTGTCAGTTGATGCCCCTGGGAAGCCTTTTACCATAAGTGCTGTCATCTTTTAGCTTGAGTTCTGTTTCCATGGCAACCACAGGGCCCGTGAGTAAGGCTGAATGGATTGGCAGGAAGCTGAAAAACATTGCTATTCTAAGGAGCTTTCTTCTTGCTGGAGAAGAGGGGTCTTTCCCTTACTGTAGGCCAGCCAGCATTTACTGGGAACAAAGCAGGCTGTTCAGGCAGGTTGTATTCTGAGCTCAGGGTAGAGAAATGGGGAGAATCTCGGCCCCTGCTTATTGGCCTGTGAGTTTGTTTTTCTGGTGGTGGTTCCTAGCATTTTGGGAAGGATCAAGTGCCTCACCTTTTTTCAGATACTTTCCCTGTGCTTTGTTGTTCGTCATTTTAATGCGATACTAAGGATCACAGGCATGCTCTCATGAGTCCTAGGCAAGCAGCCGACCGCCGAGCTCCCCCCCCAGCTCCCCCGTTCATCTTAAGCGAATTGTTTTTTCAGAATTTTTATTCTGTAGATAGAACTAAAAGGGAGGGGTGTGAAGTGTCGGGGATAATATTAGATATGACGAAGCTGAGCTGCTGATTTTCTAGCTTTCAAGTGTCTGGGTGGACAATCTACTTAAAAGAAGTTGTCCGTTGCTAGCGTAAGGGCT
>PVJO010028809.1:0-17612 GCA_004026905.1 Hystrix cristata
GAAAGTACAGAAGAACAGAGGGGCCTACCTTACTAGAGAATTATGCTAAAGTTCCTTTTAACTGCAACATTTAAAATTTAGAGGAATATTTGAAATATAAATCGGCAATGGTAGGGCTAATGATATCTGATGACCAGTGTCTGGGACAATGCTCAATGATTGTTGCCTCCTCATATTTCTGTTATGTTATGTTTGGGGAGGGTAGTCCCTTCCCAAAATGAGTAATGATGCTCTGTGAATCAACATCATCATCAAAAATGACATCTGAGGTTTAAGAAAATGAAGTTATGGCTTCTGACTGGCTCCCTCTTGGGTCAGTCACTCGGGAATATCAACTACCGTGCCATGAGGACACTCAAGCGGCTCCCTGGTGGCGGCCAAGTGGGAAGGAGCTAGGGCTTCACCCTGCTTGCCAGTTGTGTGAGGGTTAACCACTGTGGGAGCAGATCCGTCAGGCTCTGGCAAGCCTGTCAAAGGCTGCGGACCTGGCAGACAGTTCGATTGTGACCTTACGAGACTCTCCGAGCCAAACCGCCCAGCTAAACCACTCTAGGATTCCAGATCCATGGAAGCCACGAGATAGTAAATGATTATTATTGTGTAAGGCTACTATGTCTTGGGGGTAAGTTGTTATGCAATGATAGATAGCTAATTTATTAGGCAGATGACCCTAAATAGTCCTTTTTAATTGTTTGAACTGTAAAGCTGTTATTTTTTGACAAAGAAGGAATATTTATTGTTCTAAATATCGTCAGTGATGATTATGCTTAGAAAGCCTGTAACAGTCTTGCAATGGTCTATTCATTTCAAGTGTTAGAGCTGAAAGAAAAGAACCTAAATCTGAAGACATTGGTACATCTCTTCAGTGCATATCTTGTTCCAGGGCACGCCAGCAGAGTAGACAAACAGCACCTGTGCCATCAGCAAGGAGTCATTTGGGAAAAGATACTCACGCCCAGCCATGACGTGAATGTCTTATCTCGCTGCAGACCTAGAATGTCTGCTTGCACCTTGAGCTTGGACGAATCATGAAGTAACAAGACTGAGAAAGACTATAAACATCCTTAAATCCAGTCCCCGTTCAACACACAGCCACATGTCCCTCAAACAAGGCCTGAAGGCTTTCAGCAACAGTTCCGCACCACGCATCAAAAGTCATTCGAAACTCTGAAGCGAATGTTTCTAAGTGAAATCTGTCTCCCTCTGAATTCCAAATACAGAATTCAAATACTTAGTAAGTCTTGTTTCTCTCTGAACCATCCTTCACGTAACTGAAGGAAAGGTTATCTTCCGTTTGAGTTCTCTTTTACACAGGAGAAAGTGTCTAGTGCTAACTACTGCTTGTAAAACATGGTTCAGTCCTTGACATTATTAATGCTTTTCTCTAAACTTGCTCCCATTTCTCTATAATAAGAGCCGGTCAACTTTCAGTCTGTAGGTCTGTGTGTGTGTGTGTGTGTGTGTGTGTGTGTGTGTGCGCGCGCGTGCTTATTTTCAGAGTTTGGACTGGGATACTTTCTGATGCAGCATGCTCTTTCCAGTCCCTATCAATCCTACAACTCCTTCCATTCACACAAAATAAGCTCACTTCACCCTTTTCTCCCCTACTTGCTCTGGAGTTCCCAGAACACCATAAATACTCTGAGGTATGGTAGGTTACAATGGCTGCAGCTCCTGTGCCATGTGCTACATTCAGAAAGCTTCCCGTGATTCCTATCGAGACAAAACCAGGGTTTATGCAAATCAAGTTTAGATATCTATCAAGCATTTCTTGAGTGCCTCATAGCAGGAACTGTGCTAAATAATACAGAAAATAGAAAGATAATCAATCCACATCCCCAGGCCAGAAGCTGGGGCTGCCTTATTCATCCTTCTTAATCTGCAAGGAGTGTCACACACAGTGACTATGCATTCTGTTTGGGGAAAAGGGAAGAAAGCAGGCAGTCATATTGCTCTGAGAGCAAGTCAATAATCAACAAAGCTCAACTGATAAAATACAAACAATGCTTGAGAAATGTAAGCAGGAGGAAGGTGTCTAAATCTTGATTTAGTCAAAGGAAGGGACGTGGAAGGATGTGAATTTGCCACTACGCACACCACTTTGAAGAACACCTACTGTGTTTGGTCACTGCCTGGCAACAGCTAACAACTCTTATTTTGTCCCCCTGTGTCTGAAACCTTAAGAAAGGGAAGATTTTTGTTGTTGTTGTTTACTGTGTGATTTAGTGACGATATAAATTTGGGAGAGTTACATCCAAGGTCTCTTTACCTTTCTATTAAGGAAAAAGTTATAGTGGGTCAAAAATGTAGGCGGTGAGTGGCTCTCAGTAAGGAATATTAGGGGAAAATAAATAATCCACGGCACACCTCAAGAGGCCTATCTTTATTGTTTGTTTCATGGTGCACACATCCTGCAAGTCTGAAGTACAATTACTTCTCTAAATATCAGCCAAAGAGGGGACGAAAACCAGCACACAATGGCACTCAACTTTTAATTCTGGTGACAGCTAAAACACCATTGAACTGTACTTCAAGTCTTTGAAGTACTAAAAAGTTCAGTCAGAAAATAGTATATGACCACGTATCCAATTTAATAGCTAATGCAGTTCCCTCTCTGTGTAGTTGAGAAGACATTCAGAGTACAAAGGAATTGTGCTGGAAGATTTAAAGACCCTAAGTAAAGGAACAAACCTTTCAGAGCAAGTTAAAAGGAATAGAGAAATCCTCGCCTTCTCTCCCCACTTCATTGTCATTATCCAATCATATCAGGCCTTCTTGAGAGCCAGTAGAGATTCTTGGTTTACAATATGAGCTTTCTCTCAATTTGCCTCTACTCTGCAGCCTGCAAACTGTTGTCTTGGTTCAACCACCTAATGTTCATAACTCAGCTTTCTCATCTAAAAACGCAGGTTAACAATAGTGTACATCTCAAAGTACTTAAAAGGATTAAACGAAGTGATGCCTAGTATCATGGTTATTCCTAACCCTTTGTTGAGAGCTTACCATGTGCCAAGCTCATAGCTAAATAGCACATTGTCTTTTGCAATCACAACAATAGTGTTTCCTTTGCCAATGCACAGATTACTCGAGAAGAGACACATTTAAGGGAGACTGATGTTCAAATTCATGTATGATGTGTGGACTTTGAGGTCTCAACAGAGCATGGAAAGAGAAAAAAAAAAAAACACATGGTCTCCACATCTCTCAACCAAATCCCCAGTGCTCCCTGGATAAAAAAATGCCATCCCAGAATTGGGGCCTTGGCCACCTGTTAGTAACATCACTCCACAGCATGTAGTGAGTGGCCCAGGGCCTGTAGCCAAGATCGCAACAGTTATTTACACAGTTACTTTATATAATCTCTTCTTGTTGTCATCTAAGACTTACATCATTTCCCATCATGAAAGGATTTGAATTCAGATCATTCTGGTACCATTCTTGGATCTTTCATGCTTCTTGACTTTTATTGTTATCAGAACTATTCTTAAGGGAATTCTCCATTGTTTGAGTTTATCTCATTTGATTTTCATTTTGATTTTGGTGTTTTGCATCCTAGCTCTATCTCCCAATGCTGATGTAACTATTATATTGTAATAAGTCTTTCATGACTGGCTTTAAGGAAAAAAAAACCATACACGTAAACAAAAAATTATTCACCTTCTATTTATAAAATAAGGAGAAGCTTTTCTATCATTATCTGGAGTAAGGCAACAGACATACCATGTCCATATGATCTGATACACCAACTGACATGACATGTCCATATGACTACCCAGAGCACAAAACTAACACACTGTCTATGTCACTCTGCCCTATGAAGCACCTGTAGCTAGCTCTATGTATTTGGTACTTTAATTCTCAGGCTAAAAAGGAAAATGTGCAAAGGAGAAATACAAGGAACTTACAAGTGATTATTTACTACCGTTAGCAAAGGCATGCAGTTACATTGCAAAGCGTTGCCTTTAGGCATTGCCTTATCTGGAAGTCTAGCATCTTGTGCAAAGTGATATTCAATGACTACAGCCACAAATTGCTAATCAAAGCCATACGTCATGAAGAGGTTCACAAGCCATTCCAGTGCAATCTTAAAATTGTAGAATTATCTGTACTTTGGATATACCTGATCATTTTATAGCATTGAGTGCTGTGACCATGAATCATATGTCAACTTGATTTGACTAAAAATGCCTATCAGATTTCTTAGCACACTGTTCTGAGTGTATCTGTGGAGATGATTGACAGGTAGACCAGGTAACTGAGTGAGGAAGACACCCCAGTTGTGAGTGGGACCAATGAATAGGCTTTTCCTGGATAGAATAAAAAAGTGGAGGAAGAAGGATGTTCATCCATTTTTGAAGAGCCCCAGTGTTCTTGAGCAGGTTCAGTCTTTGCTGCCACTGCTTTTTGATATTGTCTGAAATTTCTTCAGTCTTTCAGCACCACTGAGCTTCCAGGATCTGACCTTGGACTGTGGTGATGTGTCCTTGGTCTCTTGTTCTGTGGCTTCCATCTTCTTGGGCTGAGCAGCTACTGGGTCCTCTGGGTCTCCAGCATGCAGCCAGCCACTGTGGACTGTCCTGTCTCTGATCCTGTAAACCTACCTAACAAATCCCCTTGCCTAATAATACGTATATTTTCTATTGGTTCTATTCCTCTATAAAATGTGAACTAATACAAATCCCTACTGTTTTGCTTCATGTACCTTGAAACAAGAAATCAAGTGGGAGGATTTATCAAGAACAGGTGAGAAGAAATGTTCCATCCATCAAAAAGTTTTATGTAAAATGTAAAACCCAGGAACTGTTTATGTGGAAGCAACAGTTTCCATTTTCTGCAGGACACCAAAGGACTGTGTTCATAGGAACTATATCAGGACCAAAGTTATTTGAGGTGTTCAATTATAACTCACTAGATACTGAGAAAGTCATGAATAGGCTATAAATATACATTGGTTGTGAGATTTTAATCAGTAAAAATTACATATAGAGTATATCAAAGTTCTTTGATAAACTTAGAGAAAAATAAGTTCTTAGTAGTTTTTGTCTATAAATTATAAATTTCAGAGAAGTTTCACCATCAAAGTTTATTATAGGCTACATTTTTAGAAATGTATATGGACTTCTAAATGTTTTGTTGACTCATTCCCATAACAACCCATAGAAAAAAGAACTTGAAAAACATTATAGTTTATGCTTTTTGCCCTAAAAACTCTTATTTTTCAATGTTTTTCTGGAACCATTTTTCTAGGAAGGCATCCTGGGCCAGCTGCTGCACTCATTTTTGGGCCTAAAGGAAAGCAGCCAGGTTTCATATGTAATGCCATCCAGGTTTGACTCAGAGCTCAACATTTCCTTAAATCTATGACTTTTTGACTCATTAGTTAGATTCTCTGAGCCTCAGTTTCCTAGCCAGTAAAATGAGAATTGAAATAAACGGTCTTAGAATGTGAACTTTCACAACACTCTAATAAGAATTAACTTTTTTTCCTTTAGGAAATCAGAAGGTTAATTCTAAAAATTTCCCTCACTTCCTGGCATCATTTCCAGTTCAGCATCTTGATTTTAAAGGAAAAAAATGAATAAAACCTTTGTGTCAACTGTGAGAGACTAATAAATGTTTTAAAAAACAAGGAGGAAGAGAAGAAGGTGGCAACACGAAGAATTAAAATACCCGAGGATGTTAGAATCTGATACTAGGGACAAGTGCCTTAATAGACTGAGGAACATCCTCCTGGGAAGACCCACGGTGCGAAGTCCTGGCCTGATCACTTGGAGCGGCACTGCTCACGCATACCAGAAGTTGGCCTGGGAGATGAGCCATCAACCCCATTGCTAATTACCCTGCTAACACTGAAAACCCTCCCAGTTGACTTCCCTGGAAAACCGAAAGAATTCTATGTCCCCTATGAACACCTGGTAGGAGTGGGGCTGACTTATGATAAATGACTTGGAAGATCTCACTGGACTGGTCCAAGTGACACCCCATGGTTATACATCTCAATTTCTCAGGAGGCTGGAAAGCCAGTCAAATGGTAATAAGATTTTAAACACTGATTAAGGTAAAGGTCCTCTGTGTTTGTAGCATATGATTAGTGAAGTTAATCTGAATAAAACCAAAAGCATTTTAGGTCAGTGATAATGTATTATTTACTAATCCTTGGAACATTGGGTACATAAGAAAATTAAGGGCAAAGCTTTATGTTAAGTGCTCAGGACTGTGAGAATTCAAAATGCCAGCTACTTTAGTATCATTATCACAGCTGTAGTGCCTCCTTGCATTATCAGAGCATTAGGACAGATGAGCAGAAGTCAGACAGGTGGATGAATGGCAAGGTATCCTCTGCACCTTGGCAGGAGACAGCCTGGGGTCACTGGGAAATGCCAGAACATACATGAGAGACCGTGAGGCTATCACAAGAAAAAAAAAAATCTCAGTGTTGTGTACTTTTGACCTGGAAATAAACTTGGTATTATCTAATTCAAATACTTCTTTATCTACAGATGTACAAACAGTGTCCAGAGTTTAGATTTCCAAAGATGTGCTTTCCGTAAGTAATTACCTAGAAGTAAGGCATAAGTTATCTGTAGTACTGACTTCTGCCAGTCTATATCTAAGGCCTTTGCTCTCAAGAATCAGTTCCACTGAACAGTTCTTCAAAAATCAAAGTGTATTCATCAAGATACTTTTGGATTTGTAAGTAAACCCCTACACAAACTGAATGAAATCCAGAATTTATTCGCTTCGAATAATAAAGGATTTAGATGGTCAGACATCATCAGAACTTGGTTTTCCTTTACTAGCTTAATTTCCTTGGAGTTAACCCCTTCTGTTGGGACTAAATTTCCCCCATTAGCTTCATTTCCTCTAGGTTAGCTTCTCTTGGATGGGGTCCTTCCTCTGGATAATGGTCAAGGCAGCAGCCTTACTGGAAGGAGCACTCTCTTTTGCAACATTTAGACCAAAAGCCTCCACACTGAGTATCTTTGCCTATCTTAAGCCTTGTGCCCATCTTTGAGCCAAGGTCACCCTTTGTTACCAAGAAGATTGTCTATGTTAATTTCCCTGGCCTGAGTCACATAGCTATTCTTGCTGATGGAAAAACAACCCATTATTATACAAATGAAATAAATGTAATAGGGACATTATCACCCAAACAAATTGGGATGCTAGTTAGCAGGAGGAAAAAAAATGGAAATAGATGCAGAGCAAGCAGAAATCACAAATGTCTACTAAAACCACTGTTAAGAGAATGTAGGGAATAAATGGACACACCCAAAAATAAACTCAAAGTTCGTCAAGATATGCTATTATTGTTTTCAGAACACAGGCAACTGTCCAACTCTTAAGGCACTTCTGCAGAATGCAGAAGGTCAGAGACCTGCAGGCTCTTGTCTGTGGTCTCTCTTCAGAGACTGACAAATAATCAAGCACTGACAGTTAAATTCTGGCTTACTTACTAGCTTAATGGCCAGCTTCATGCAACCAGATTGGTCATCTAATCAATCTCATTCAGTTATAAAAATAATTCCAAACATCAAATTGACCTCTCCAGTCTGGGACTTTTTAGATTCCTAGATAATGTCTCCTTCAATCTCATTTATGGTTTTCTCACCTTTTTTTCTTCTTCTTCTTTCTTCTTTTTTACTCTTCTCATATACACCTTCACATACACACACATACACACACACACACACACATACATACATACACGCATGAAAGGTGTGATCAAAAAACACAGTGAATACTTAAAATTTTTTTAAATTTATTACAGTAAAAGATACATTGCCATCCATCCCCCTCAAAATACTCCCTTCGAATATACTCATCCCATCATTCTTGTCACTTTCTAAAGCAGTTCTGAAAGTCCTCTTTATGAATGTTTTTAATTATCCTGTCAAGGTGGCCTAATGTCCTGAATCAATTTAAAACACGTATCATTGGTGGTCAGTTTGAATTTGAGGAAGAGGCAGAGCCCACATAGTGTAAGATCTAGTGATTAAGGTGGACAAGGACACACTGTAAAGTTTTTTATAAGCCATTCTATTAGATGGTACTCAGCACTAGCACTCACCATACTTTTTTATCACACTTGTAAATTAAGAGGGATATTGGCAATATATTTTGGCATAACAATTTTAAATTTAAATGTTAACCAATATTTTGATCAGTGCTTGTGTATATGTGTATGTGTACATATATACATCAAATCATTGAATTCAAGTAGATATTCTCCTTTATCACAAATAAAGAGCTTAATTAAATTCTATGCCATTCTGTTCATCCAAAAAACATCTAAGCTCCAGACCCTTGGGCCACACCATAACAAGCCAAAGTAAATCTTCATTCTCAGGTACTTTACATCCTGATGTGGGAGACAGACAATTGAACTACCTATTTGTATTTCTTTATCTGCTGCTGTCCACACTTGTGGCTACCAAACCTCAGGTGGCTTTCAGAGAATGTTACCTGGTTGAATCTTCCCAACTCATTAAGTCAGGTGGAACAAGTTCTATTGACCCCACTTTACAGATATGGAACAGAGCCGTAAAGTGAGACCATTAATTCAAAGTAAATATCTACCTGTAATACACTGGTACTATTCTGAGCTTCTGAAATTCTGTCAGCCACTAATACTAACATGACATTAACCTTATGAGTCCAGTTAGGGACATCAACATATAAAATTAGCCATCAAGAAAATTAGCAGAAATAAAGCAGCAATTTAGTGGTACATGTGAAACAGTTTCCTGAATTTCTGCCCTACGTCTGCTGTCCTTACATTTAGAGGACTATTCCCCACCAGAGACAATATAACCTGAGCTCCTCCTCTGAGGATGAGGCACCAGAGACAAAAGCTAACCTCACAAGCGCCCGTGAAGCGAGTCCCATCGTTCCCAATCGGCCGCTCCTTTACAATACACCTTCCTGACCGCACCTCCACCAGATACCTCTACTGCTCAACACAGCATCTGTGCGATGGGATGCAATAGATTTGGACAGGATCGTGTAAGGTTAGAGGGAACTCAGCTTCCATCTCAGGCAGGCTGACTCCAGAAAGAATGCTCCTACCCATCTGCTATGCTGCCTGTCACCAAAGAAGCCCTTCCTGAAGGAAAAGTACAATGCCCCAGAGAAAAATATCACTGGCCCGAATGAAAAGTATCAAGTTGTGGTTACTAACAGAACCCTGGTGACTACTGGTAAAGCCACAAAAATGGAAACAATCTTAAGAAAAGATAAGAACTGCTACTAGTGAAGTTAGAAAAAGTGATTCAAAGTTATAAACCAGTAAAGTGAAAAGACAATAGTCAGTTTTTTTAAATTTCAGCTTTAACAAGAAAAACTCTATAAATTAAAGTAATAATAGGGTACTATTTCATGGTCCTCAAGTAGAGGGAAAATAACCACACAAAGTGGCAATAACGCTATATGCTTCTGGAAAAGAATTCAGGTGCTGCAAGCACTTTTGAGAACAGTTTGGCAACAGATCAGTAATTTTAAAAAGGACATAATAATCTGTAATCCAACAATTCCATTTCTATGTATAAACTCTGTAGAAATTATTGTACAGTAGCCCAGAAGACTGTTCAAGAATGTTTATATTGGCATTTATGAAGTTATATTATAAACTAAACATCCATCAGTAGCAAGATATCATTAAGAAGGAATGCAATGGAATTTAAAACGAAAATGCTATGCCTGTGTGAAGCAGCACAGGCAGATATCAAAAATACTGTGCCAAGTGAAAAGCATACACTGTAGATAGTTACATATAGCACAGCATATTACAATTTCTGAATCTTTTAACACTCAAACAATACAATACATATGTTGTCACACATGTGTGTATGTGTGTAAAAATAATGAAATAGAAAAAACATCTTCTAGATAAATATTTTCTTGCAATAGAAAACATTATCTAGAAATACATATCCCTAACGCAGAATAGGATAGGAAATGAGGTATCGATCAACAGAGGTTAAAGGAATATCAAACTTACCTGTGATGCCTTGTTTCTTTTACAATAAAAAAAAGTAGGAACAAGACTAATAAAAGCGCATCTTTTCCAATGTGAATATTTCAACATTTGTGATATAACTGTCTTTATATTTTATGTATTTCTCAAATTTTAAAACAAAGAGCAAAACACAAAACCTCTGTATGCTTCCTACTTCCCATCTCCAGCTCTTCTTCATTTTCACTGGATGGTCTCAGGTCGGCAGAAGAGCAGAATGGTTAAGAGATGGGATTCTGGAATTAGGAAGACTTCTACTCAAATGTCACACTGGAGTAACTACCGACTAGCTAACTACCTCTGGGCAAGGTTGTTAACTGCTCTCTGGCACAATTTCGTGTATAAAAAGAAGAACAGCAATAGTATGTGGGGTGTAGGGATGTCGAAGGGAACAGATGAGATGATTCAGGAAAAACAACACAGAGGTTGGTGCTGGCAGTTACTGCCACAATGATTAGTGGTAAAGCAAGAAGGCTGGTGGATGGCGACTCGTCCAGAAGCGACTACTGAACCAGAGCCCGTGCTCACCTGACAAAGCCACCTCAGGCTCCCAGCCTGGAAGAGCAATCACAACTCACTCATCTCTTTGCCTTCCATGTGGACCGTTCCTACCCACAGCAGGTGTCTTACCAAAATTTAACCAAGTAATCCCAACTTAGACGAGCAGACGCGCAGGCAACAATGGCTCTCCAAAGAAAGAAATCATTCATATATACATCTGAATATTTCTTTCCTGGAATTATTTCCTTCAATAAGTATTTACAAGCCAGATGTAGTGATGGACACCTGTAAGCTCAGCACTCTGGGAGGGTGAGGCAGGAGGATCACAAATTCAAGCCCAGTCAGGGTGACTTAGTGAGAACTTGTCCCAAAAAACAAAATAAATAAATGAATAAATAAATAAATAAATATTTGCCAAATACTTCTCAAGTACTAGAGCTACTCAAAGTGGGGTCGGTCAACCAGCAACCGTAACATCACCCTGGAATTTACTAGAAATGCAAAACTTGGGTTCCCTTCCAGGCCCTCAAAGTCAAAATCCACATTTAACAAGATGTCTAGGTGATACATATTTAATTTAAAGTTAAAAAAGCATAGCATAGGAATATGGGTCTAGCCACCGACACCAAGAAATACTGTAATTTTTCTCTTTCTTTTTAAGAGACTGCCTGAGCTTAAATCCCAGCTGTACTGTTACTCACTGTGACTTTTGATCAAGTGATCTAGTTTGCCTAAATCTTAGTTTTTCTTATCTGCAAATGGGAATGTAAGTACCTACCTCATAGGCTTGTAGAAACTGAAAGAACTCTTCACCTAGAAGTACTCAACCTAACTACGAGACTATGTTTTGTGTTAGTTTGTTATTAATGTAAACAGTTGAAAAAAGTCGAAATTAGCCAAATGAAAATACGAAAGGAAGAAAGGGTAGGGGCTTCTTTAGAGGGAGAGGTTGAGACAGGTGAAAAATGATACATGAGGCGCAAAGGTGAGAGAATAGGGTGGGGTGGAGGGACTGGGAAAAGTTTGTTGTGGCTTCATCCTGAGATAGATTCACGGCCCCAAGCCCTATCTACTTCTGCTCTAGAAACTAATGCCAGTGGGTTTTTCATCTTCATCCCTTTCCCTTAAAAATGTGGATGGTTTTGGTGTTATAGATTTCATGTTTTATTTATAAATGTCTCAACAAAAAAAAATTAATGTGTGTGTTATGTGACAGGATTTTCTCTCTGCTCCTTTCCAATACAAGAACTATACCTGAGGCACCAGATAATTCTCCATCCTTCTCTGGGGGCTGTCTGCCCGCCCAATTCCGTGATGTTCTGCTCACAGCAGTCTGCACCCCACAAGGGTTTCAACCACTGCTCTCTCTCCTGGAGCATCCCCACACTGACCTGCTACAGTCTGCATATACAATGTGGTGAAGAGAGAAAAGCTTCAAAATAGCAATTCTGGGATGTGAGGGCACTCTGGCTGCGACATCTGTCACCCTATTGATTGCCAGTGTTGGTTCAGCTGATCTGGCTGGCTAGACAAGTGTCCCCTTCCTCTCTCATCTCTCTACACAGGTCCCTCCAAGCTGCACATCCTGTCGAAGAGGATGACCACCCCCGATAGACGAGGATCATTGCTTTGGTCAAGTGTACACAGGTAGCTGCTCTCCCCTGCGAGAACCTCCAAAGTTCTCAAAATAGCAATTCTGGTGTTATCGGACTGCTGCAAATCATTAATAATAGTTGCCAATCATTTTTCAGATACAGGCGAAAATTCTGCCCTTTTTCATAGACTTAGCTTTCAAAACTTGTACTGCAAAATTTATAATTCCTCTCTCTCTCCTCTCTTTCTCTCCTCTTACTCCTTCTTCTCACCTCTCTCTCCTCTCTCTCTCCTTTCTCTCCTGTCGTCGTCGTCGTCATCATCATCATCATCATCATCATCATCATCATCCTTTTAGCTTTTGAGTTCTCCAGCTCACACACCTACTCACATGTCTGAACTTCTGCAAGGACTCCCAGCCCTGGCCACCACTGCACTCTGCAGAGCCCACTCCAAATGCAACGATTTCCATGAAGTTCCTACAGCAGACCCCAGGGCCACCTTAGATCAAAGCATTTGTCTTGTTGCTCTGAGTCCAATCATGTTTCCTTTTGAATATTGCCTCCGTTTTGTTGCTTAAACTCAATTGTCAACTGTGTCTGCCCATTCTCACCCACAGAGAACTCTCCCTTTTATGAATTATGTGTGAAAATTTCTCCCTCTCGCTCCACAGACAAGGTGGCCTGGACTTTAACCCACAATCTCCTCTCTGCTTTTCAGTGCTTTTTTTTCCTCCCTGGGCTCTGAAGATGTCCCCGACTTTGCGAAGGATTCATCTCCACATTTAAATTTTCTTTTTTTTTTTTTTTACTATATTTCACCCAGGGTTTGGTGCATTTTGACACTGTAGAGTTTCTCATGTGTAGTTACCTAAGTGTAAGTGTGTACTTACTCTATTGTTTAAGAAAACTTGTCCATTTTACCACAGTGTAACCTCCACAAAAGAAGGCATTGTATGTGTTGCGGCTCATCACTGTCCTGTTTAGTTTAGTTGAGTTGAGTTGAGTTTTGTTTTGTTTTAATCAACGTTTGGGACAGAGTAGGTGCCCCCAAAATATTTGCTGAACGAATGATCAGATCAGGGTTGGGGTGAATAGCAAGCTGAATAGCAAGCTGATAAAAGTTAACCAAAGGTGGTATGACAAATTCCAACATGTTCAACATTCTCCCAGGCACTGGCAGATGAAAGCCTCAGTCTTTGATCACCAGCACACGTGGCTCTCCCACTAGTCTAATGTCATCAATCTTTAATGCATTTTTCACTCCATCCATCCTACACTTATGTTTCTGTATTATTCATGAATTCTGACATCAGCAGACTGAATTCCTATGAGGCTCAAGGGACTAGAATTCTCCCTTCAGACACCAAAGGCACACTTTTTAAAAGAGGGGCCTAATCTCTGCCCACGAGATTTTGTGTAACAACATTACCAATTAAACTCTTGTACCATCCACACAAATTGCTTACTAGTCATCACTTTAGGGGATGAATTGACCAGGAAAATATGAAGAGGCATGAGGTTCAAACACAGATGGAGTTAAAGCCCCTTTACTCATTTCTCCTTGGGAGCAAACGCCTTTATATTTTAATCACTTTGTATCATTCAAATAAAAATTACAAAGTTCGTCTAAGTTTTCTGTCCCTAGGATCTTCCTGGATTTATTTGTTCTTTGCCATCTGGGATCAGCCCGTCTTTCTTCAGAGATTTCACACAAGAAGGCAGATGTTAGAAGGTAAATGTTAGAACTCCAGCTGGTTTTTACTTCTCTCTCTTTGTACCTTAGAGAAATCAACCGTGGCAGAATTCGCCTTGACAGACGAGGGAAGTATAACCTTACGTGACTGTGAATAAAGTCAGAATGCTGGTCAGAGGAGATTCCATAAGGATCCTCTAAGTCCACCAGTAATCAGGAAAATGGATAAGACAAAGTCTATTAGGCAAAGACAAAGCAGAAAGTAAATGACTGCAGAGAGTTTTAACAGAGGAGATTGCAGAGTTTTAACTGAGGAGTTATTTGCACGGGTTATGAGGAGGCCATGAAACCTGTAACAGGCCCTAGTGTTACTCCCCACAGAGCTGTCGCCACTCTTCAGGGGGAGGGGCAAGGAGAGAGGCAGTTGTCAGAACCTGGAAGGAAAGAGACACGGACACAGCCACCTTTCAAGAAGCTGTGATCTTGGTGAAGGCGATAAACCAGACGAAAGCAGTCTGAGAGAGCCGAGGGACTAGAATACCCCAGCTTTGTCACCAGTTCCATGTGGTCATGACCTATGAGAGACAGAAATCACACACAACCAGCGGGAACTAGTAAAGAAAAAGCCTTTGATAGACTTACACAGGACACAGCAGTGAGCTGCCCTAGAGATAGAGCGGCCCAAGAAAGAACAGCCAAGGAGCCTACTTCACAGCCAGGGCAGCCCCACGGCTGGGTGCAGTGAAATTATATATACATTCCACAGACGCACTGGCCTATGGATAAGGAGTGTAGTCATCACATACTATCTGTACATGAATATGAAGCTGTGCTTTTCTGCTTGACCTTGTTGTCTGCTAGACTTCATCCCTCCCCTTGTATGTCTCTTTGAGCAAGTAAATGAAGGGCTCAGTTACCTGTCATCAGGTCTTGGAGCAGACCAACTCACAATGGACTGAGATCACCCTGCTTTTGTTTTAAGCAAAGAACAAACAATGGGATGAGGTACAGTGACACGATCAGATTTGAGATCTTTCTGTTTTTACCTCAAGCAATGGAATGGGCTGAGGGTGGTGCAAAAGTCGTCTGCATTCAGGGGAATGTGTTTTTCTCATCAGTCACCAGCTGTCAAAAGTAACCTTTTCTCCCCCCTCCTCGTATCTTGCCGGGGCATCCCACTGGCTCATTCTAGCGGAAACCCGGCCCGCCAAGAAGTTCTTCAAGGAATCAGAACTGTTCGGTTTTCTAACAAAGGAGCACAGTGTGTGGGGGGGATAAGTACAAATCTGGGTGACAAAACAAAAGATCCAATACAGCAGGGATCATACACATTTAGGGAAAAATCCTAAAATCACACATCGGGCCACATACCCTTCCCCTGCTGAGCCAGAACCACGGCACCAAGGTCTAAGGCACTTACCTTTTGGAAAGATTGCATGATTTTGATACACATCCATGATATGAAATAGCCGTCATTTTTAGCCTAAAGCCATAATTTTAACCTTTATTTCACAGTTCTTGCTGGCCCAGACAAATTAAAAATTTCAGGGATAAAAATTTGTCTTTATATCACTAATACTAACTTTCATCGATTATCAAAAAAAAATTGGGAGACTTTAGCAATCCAAGTTGTTCACTTTTTTATACCTTGACGCATGCTAGGCAAGCCCTGTAACACCCAGCTACCTCCCAGCCCAGCCACAACCTGGGCAAATATCCTAGTCACACTAGCATTTCAGCACCACAAACTTAGCTTCTAAAATACTGATTGACTGGCAAATAGTCTCTACTATGGGCTTCCAGGGGTTCAACTTGCACCCTAACTACCTAGAACTACTTCGATCAAGCAACCAAAGAATTAGCACTTAGATGTACACTCTAGCATTGAACCTGATTAGATCTTCTGAATACCACATTTAAATTTTCAGAAACAGACCTACTCTTCAACCATACATTTTTCTTATTTCAAAGAAATTGAAATTGAAAGGAATTTCAAATCGTGAAACTGATAGTTTGTGTCAGCATTGTTAATGAACCCAACAGCCCATGACTATTATAGACAAGATAAGAGGTACACCAAAACTCAGTAACTGTCAAGCTTGAGTGCAAAACCACACAGAGGAGCAAAAATCCAAGAAACAAGTAAGCACAGGCAGAGTCCCACATGCACACTCAGCTCTGTCTGCTCAAGATGGCCCACCTTAGTCAAGGTGTGTAAACTCTAGGCCCCAGCTTCTTTATCATGCGAAGATTTAAAAAAAACTAAACCAATAAAAAGTCCCCTTTGTAATGTTTGCTTAAAGCACACTATTTTAAAAAGGAATTCATACTGTGATCAGTCAGGAAGAGCAAAGAAAGGAAGAAAAACCGAAAAGAAGAAAACGGTAAACTTAAAATGATGAGAAAAAAATAAAAATAGGATATTCTGATATATAACCACATAAATGAAACTCCTGCCACTTACAGAGCTGAAAGGTTTCACCACATGCCTAGTAGCAGCTTTGAACATAATAATTCTCTCTGAGATCTTAACAGTGGTATTTTTTAAACCCATTATGCTAGAAGGAAGACTGAGTTGAAATTTTTGTCCCATTATCATGAATAAGACATTTAATGCTTATTAGTCAGTCAATCACAGCTTATTTCAGACAAGACAGGAGATGTCAGAGTACTGATTTATTCACAGGAGAACCTTGTAAAACTTAAATATAGAGAACGGTACATTTTTCTTAAGAACTCTGTATTTGCCGGGGCATGCCAAGTTCTAGAACACTAACATGCCACAAAGGGTCAGTCTTCTAAGTGCTCTAAGGATTTCTAAGGAAAGCTATCGATTTCTCCTTCTGAAAGACTTTATTTCTATGTTTATTAACATGATTGACATTGAAGTCACCTGTGCCTCTAGAATCCTGGTTTGAAGAAGAAAGCCCTTTTCTCAGGAGACTGCAGGTTGAATCACACAATTTGGGGTTCTTCCAACTCTTTTCCATCCCCAAAGGAGATACCTGTCATCTTTAACCCTCCTCAGATCTGGGAAATCGGCTTCATGAAAGCTGGGACTGTGCTATCTAATGAAGACCACTATGGTGCAAAGAATGAGATATAATTCACTGACTCTTTCAACACTAGAATGAGTGGAAGGTGGAAAAAATAAAAACAATGTTTTTCTGTTTGTGAAAATACATTAACTTTGTTTCCTATATTTTAGGACAGGTAGAAAACTCATCGCTCTCACTCACTTTATAAAGAGAGCAAGAGTTCCCCAGAGCTTGTGCCTCCTCATCTCAGGCAGTGCACTCTGCGGGCACAGACAGAGCGCTTCACCACTGTCCCCACCTGCCGGGGAGGGCTTCTCGTAAGGCACCTGTCGTTCACAACGTCTGCTTATTGGAAAGGCAGAATTGGGAGCTTTACCCAACTCTAGAATCAGAAGCTTGGATGGTTTCACAAGTTCTCCAGATGATTCTGATTCAGCCTCAATGTCTACACCGGATTTTTAAAATATACTTGATGAAAAGTAGACGGGGTGTTATTCTTCCATCAGTGCTTCTAGCTACTGAAATGGATAACCTGTCAGTGTCCCTTCCCATATAAATCCTCTCTCTGTAAGTGTCAGGCAGTGTTACTTAGGGAATTCCGCCCCTTCAAAATGTATACGTTGAAGTCCTGGCCCCCAGTACCTCAGAATAGAGCTGTTCTTGGAGATAGAAGCTTTATCGAGTTAAAATTCACCTGTGGGGATGTTGCCTGAGTCAGTCTTAGGAAAGAGGCAACGAGGACACGCAGAGAAGCTCCCCAGAGTCAGGCA
>PVJO010028810.1:0-17422 GCA_004026905.1 Hystrix cristata
TGAGATAACAGGCTGCTTCCCTCTCCCCTAGTCCTTATCATCACAAGAAGCTGCGGTATAGTTAACAGGGATGACAGTTCAAAGAGCTGCCAAACACACATTCCTCCCAAGAAGGAGCACTTAGGCGTACTCAAAGGGAAGAGGTGAGACAAAAACAAGGACGCTATACAAATTTAAAGACTAGCACCTATAGCCAAAGCAAACAGTAGGTACAGGCTGCACCATAGCCTGGTTACCATCGCCTCTGTCTTAATCACTTTCTCCATTGCTGTTAAAAAAAAAAAAAAAAAAAAAAAAGACTGACACCTGTAATTTAAAGGAGGAGCGGTTTACTTTGGCTCATATTTCAGCCCATGGTTAGCTGGCTTCCAGGAAGAAACAGCACGGCAGAGGGGCATGGTAGAGAAAAGTTGCTCATATTATAGCAGCCAGGAAGCAGACAGAGTGCGGTAAGGAAGTGGGGACACAGATACACCCTACCAGGACACCCCGCAGTGATTCAAATCTTCCCACCAGACTCCACTTCCTAGAGTCACGCTCAGCTCCAGCATCCTCATAATCCAATCACCTTCCACAAGTTCTGCCTGTGAGTGCACGAAGCTTTGGGAAGACATAGAGATATAAACCATAATACCCCCACATTAAGGACTCATTTGCCTATGTAAGTTCCTACAATCTAATAAAACATGCCCTACTTTTAACAACAATAAAAAAATTATAAAATACATGGTAAAGAAAAATAAAATTCTGAAGATTTAGGTCAATTATCAAATTTAGACTAAGATATAACACATACCGGAATTATCAGAGTTCAAAATAAGTGATAAGCATGTTGAATTCCTTAATGAAAATGATATTGAAGAAAAATGGATAATGTAAGAGGCAGAAAAATCTAAGAAAGAACCAACAGGACATTTTAGAATTAAAAAATTTAGTGAGAGAAATGAAGAATGCTTTTAATGGATTTATCCTGACACTTGACACAGCCTAGGAGAGAGCCAGAGAACTTAAAGAGAGATTGATAGATACTGTCCAAACTTAAATGCAAAAGGAAAAAAGAAAAATAAAAGGAAAAATAACCAGAGTAGAACAGCTAAGAGCTGTGGGACAGTTGCAAAAGAAGTACTATATGCATAACTAAAACGTCAAAAGAAGAAAGAGAAAATAGAGTAGAAGAAATATTCAAAGTAATAATGGTCAAGAGATTTCCAGAATGAATGGCAGACAGGAAGCCACAAATCCAAGAAGCACAGTGAACATCAGACAGGCTAAATACCAAATAAAACACACCTGGGCATATTTATATTCCAATTGCAGAAAGGCAAAGACAAAAAGAAAATATCATGGGGATTGTTGTACGACTCTATTATCTTTGAGTTGTTCAATTTAAATTGGTGAGTTTTATGATATGTAAATTATACCTCCATAAAGCTGTTTAAAAATGAGTCAATGGCTAAGAGAATCATTAAAAGAAAGAATTGGTGGCAAGGTAGTAAAACAACATTTATCTACATGAGGGAATCTTTCATATTCTTCCTAAGCAATCAAGACTCTCAGGAGGTGAATTAAGTCAAGTCCAGGTGGGGCTGTGTGATAGGTGGCTTACTGAGTGGAAATCCTTCACATTACTGTTCTTTTTATATTTGCTAACCTCTTCGATCTGGATGAGGAAATGTGTAATAAATCAGTGTTTTATCTGTTGGTGTTCGACAGCCCAATTTTGAATCTGAGTGTGCTGAAATTGTGCATTTTCCCTCATTCTAAATTTGCTCCTGTGTTTAACATTTACTTTTCTACCCAACTGACACAAATTGTGGGTCCCAACTTTTTTAAAAAGATGAAGGCAAGGGGCCTCATGATGACACAGGATTCGACACAAAGGAAGCAAGAGACTACCAGGCAGATGGTAGTTTTCAGTGGAATCCATCTTTCCACTTAAGATGCACATGCATTTTTTTTGTTGCTTCTAATCAGTGCTTTCTCCTCTCTTTGAGAGAAAAGAGAAAGAAAACTCATCGCCTCTAGAGAGATACAGCTTCACTGACAGTTTAACTCAGAGCACTGCTTATCTTTTTCCCTCTAAAGGTTTCTCATTGGATTTATCTGTCTTACGCTTTTAACAGTTTCTGATCTGATTATTGTTATTTGTACAGCCCTGAAGCTTTTTAATCTCCAAGGGTGGGGACTATTATAAGGCTTATTGCTAGAAAAGAATGTGATTTTCAAAAAGACTTTTGTCCTCTATTGGTAATCAGCACAGAAATGCATCCTGCTTTTTCCCCCTTTTAACCTTTGTTGCCACTGGGGAAGTTTCACATAGTCTTATGTTCCTTCATCTAGTAATTAGCCAGGACGATTTTATTAGTGGTGAGGAAAAGGGAGTGAGAGAGGATAGACTACTGCTTTAGGAAGAGCAAATCCGTTGCAGGTTTAGACCCCGGCTGCGTGCAACCCTGGCAAAGCAAATCATTCCAAACAGTTTGGTGTGACAGCACAAGTAGGGTGAAACACTTGGGGCTGACCTGATAAGATTCACATCCATGCAGCAAAGCAAGTTATGCAGGAAAGATTAGCTGAAATGATTTCAACAAAATTGATTTACCCCATCCAGAGGAAAGAAGCAAAGGGCAAGTGATTCCTATGAAATTGATTTGGAAAATTCTTGCTAGGAGATCAGTGAGCCATTCTCCAAAGGCTGAGCCATAGGCCCATGAGCCCTGCTTCTGATGACCTGCTCAGAGTAAACTCATCCTCACTGTTAGGCTCACAGATGAATAGGAATAGAAGGTTTTCTTTGTTTTGACAGAGGAAGAAAGAGAAATAGGACTGACAGAGTACTGAATTCGATAGAGGAATTACACTCATCAGGAGAAAGCTTCTTACAAGGACAAAAGATAGAAATGCAAACTTCTTCAAGGCACTCGGTGGCACTGATGTGTGAAAAGACAAACTGCACCAGACTATGAGGCATTTGATTCCCTCAGTTTCTCTCCTATGTAGAGCCTTTCCATCTCTGTCTAAAGGTGCAGGACTTCACCTGAGATTACGGTTTATGGGCATGCACTGGACCTACAAGTGTGAGACCAAAATATTCTCTCCAGAATATACAGCTCTATTGCCTTTTTTAGAGCAAGTTGATTCATGATATAATCCTCTGTTTACTTTCAAAAGGTTTTGCAGTCTGACAATTTTGGTGAAGCATACTTAAAAAATAACAATGTGCGTAAAGAGCACAGCTCAAGTACATGCCAAACAAAATGAACAACAGAACACAAAACAGAATGGTATTTGCCCTAGATCCGATGTCAGATGATTTCAGAGAAAAATTTTATTTGGACCATAATTTTTAATAGTTTTAAAATACACTTTCTAATTGTGCTACTTGAGGCAAATTACACAGACTCCTTTGGGACCGAGTTTTTTCTTTAAAGGGGATGTAAAAAATGTCTAATTTTCTTTGTTGATAGGAATATTAGATACAAAACACCGTGTCTGGCATGTAAATTACAGTCTTCAAGTCTGTGTTTTGTACCTCAATTTCTTGGAAAACTGGAATTTGTTTGTAACCTACTTTAAAATAATTGTGAGGTAAAGATATGATAGAAAACAGGAAAACACTGAAAAAATCACTAGAGGATCCACTGACTATGAATAGATTTCTCACAGGGTTTGAGTTTAGTGTTGGAGCCTGTTGAAGGCTTGAGACTTCCGTGACGTGAAGATGCCTAATTAGTCAAGGGAACATTTGGCCAGATTATTTTACTGACTTGTTGAGCAAAACGTCACAACAAATGGTGAGATGAATAGATCTATCTTCTCCGTGTGATTCGACTGTATGGAGAAGCTCTGGCTTTTCAAATGGACTTGACCATCTCCATTTATGTCGTTCAACAAATGGTCCAAAGGCAAATACGAAAGTGCCCTAAATTAAAACTTCATGGATCTTTCAAAAAAGATCAGTGTCTACCAGGGAATAACGGAGATGACTGAGTTTGTAAACATTATTGGGAGGTTCCTGGGCCAATCAGATGGGGGAATGATGTCAGAGAATGAGGAGACAGGACTGACTGTGCAAATTCTGAGGACAGCAACAGAGAATAGTTCTGTGTCCCTGTGTAAATGTTGCTTGTCCTTCTGGCATCACCACACCTGCAGACTGCCCTGTCGCCAAATGTTACGGCACAGCACAAATAGAAACTAGCCTGCAGATGTTTTTAGCAAATCTATCCCAGATTTTTCATCACGTTGTATTTCTATGTATCAAACGCTCAGGTGTGGACTCTTTCATACAGTCATATTGTTCCTTCATATTTATTGTCCTTTTCCTGCACGCCAGGCACTGTGTGGGGTGCTGAATAGTTCTAAGTGTCCTGGCGGGCTGCTGCTTCCCTCCCTCCTCTCAGATTATCATCTCATGCGCTCTGCTGCTCTGGGACTCTTTTAGGTGTTCCTGAACATCACAAGAAGCAATTGGTAGACACTGTTAGGCAATTAATCAAGGACGTTCCAGGCCATCATGTGGTATTTAGTATTCTTTGAGTGATGTACATACATGCCATATGCTAGGCAAATAAATCTCGGTTACAGATCTTCCTACATCTACATAGTGCTTTTGTCGGGTATGATTAGTGGGTTGTATGTACAAGTTTTGTTTTTTGTTCTTTTGCAACAATGGATTCCGGGTTTGTTTTTAACATAAAATTACTCATGAGATTATTCCTTAAAAAGCATGGCTAGTCATTTCCCAACAGTTTCAAATGACATGTTTGCTCATGGTTAAGGTCTTCAGTCTATCCTGTGATGACAAAACCTTGAAGTATTATTTCTTACGGTCTCTGGTGACAGAGAAAAGGCAGAATTCTTGTGAAGGCCTCTGTGACTCAGGTCTGTGTGAGACGCAGTGACAATTAGAGAAAGCTTGTTTGCTGAATTAGTACCAAGCTCCCACAACAGGCAGCAGTCAGTACTGCAGAGAGCTGGTGGTTAGCAGAAGCCAATAGAAAATTAATTACACGTGTCCCTGAATAACCAGCTGAAGCACATTTACTTTACAAAAACAAAACAAAAATGTTCAATTAAAGGATGTGCAATAGAAATAAGATAAAAGGATTGGAAAATGTCTACTAGTTTAGCTAATCTTTTCTTCCTTCTCGCTTTCATTAAACTCTGTGGTTGTCTTTGCATCTCCCATTCTTGGGACATAGAAACTTCGTAAAGATCTCATATCTTAATCTTAAAATAGTATAATGCTGGGTTTTCTTCTACTATGCTAAACTCGTGTATCCATCAAATAGGTGTGCTGCTGCTCATATATGTGAAGACTCTAAATGTATTCCTCTAATTTAAAAATATCTATGTAACGCCTATGGTAAATGTTTTAGTTATAGAAATAAATATACTGCTACAGAAATAAATACACAGTTCAGCCTTCAAAAATTAGGTAATCTCTTTTTTCTTACAGCCAGGAAAATAGCAAAAATAATAAAATCTCATGGTTGAAAAAATTTAAATTTCCCTGAACTTTTTGAGCAGAATTGTCAGATAAAACATAGGACACGTAGTTCGGTTTGAATTTCAGATAAATATTTAGAATAAATATGCCCCAATATTGTATGAGATCTATTTACCCTAAATAATGTTCAGAGTTGTATGAAATTTACATTAAATGGGTATATTGTATTTGTGCGTGTTTATCTTCATTAAATCTAGAAACTCAACTTTTCAGCTCAGTTTTATACAGAAGAATTGTCTGAACTGGTTTCTCTTTTTGCACCTTGTACACCATGGAGACGATCCAAGATGGAAGATGCGTTAACAACAGATGGTAAGGCAAAGCTCCGGACAGCCTCAGAGAAGAACACGAGGCCCTCAGATAATAATACTCAACTCCAAAAATTATCTGTTCAACATGTGAGAATAGAAGTATTTACTCATTTGCTTGTTAGTAGGAGCATGAAACTGTGTTTTAGGACATAGACTTTGAAGTCAGGCAGCCAGCTCAACATCCCAAGAGTACTCTGACTCTGGATAAGCTCTCTGTGACTCAGTTTCTTCATGTGTTAAATGAGGACAAGTGGACTGCCACCTCACAGCATTGTTTAGGAGGTTATAGGAAGTAATACATGTAATTAGCGGTGCCTGCTATATAAAAGGTGCTGTCTGTATAGTTGGTCTTATAATCTATTTGTCTTGTGTGGAACAAACCACTACTTCTTCTACCTAGGACCCTGTGCTGACAGAGACGAAAGCAGTCCCGGCATCTAATAGCTGGCTTGGCACTTGTAGCTGGGCCTTTTCCT
Source organism: Hystrix cristata (assembly GCA_004026905.1). NCBI lineage: Eukaryota > Metazoa > Chordata > Mammalia > Rodentia > Hystricidae > Hystrix > Hystrix cristata. The sequence goes on from PVJO010028810.1 coordinate 6,300, forward strand.
GTTGAATAGACGCAAACTTACCCAACACTAAGATCAAATAAAGCCACTTTGTTAATATGATGGATCAAGGAAAAAAAAAACACCCCATAAGTATGTCTGAATGCAGAAAAAAAACATGAATATTAACTGAACATCAGAAATAACCTAACACTACCTTATCAACATCATTCCTTATTTACAGATTACATCGTTAGCCTCACTCTGAGTTTTCCTTTCTGGAGAAGACCTGTTAGTGGACTAATCATGAGATTAACCCAATCCAAAGAAAAAACCCGAATCCTTGAACTCTCCCCCAAATAACATACAAGAGCCCTGTATTAGTGAGCTTCCCATTGCTGTGATAAATTACCCAAGAAAACAACTTAAAGGAAGAAAGATTTATTTGGGCTCATGGATTCAGAGATTTCAGTCCATGGTCAGCTGGCTCCAGTGCTCTAGGCTTATGTTAAGGCAGAATCATCATGGCAGAAGAGCATGGGAGAGGAAAGCTACTCACCTCTTGGCAGCTAGGAATGAGACAGAGAGAGAGAGAGAGAGCACAAGGAACAGAAGGACAAGAAAGAAGAAGAGGAGGAGGAGGAGGAGAGAGGGGGAGAGACAGAAAAGAAGGAGAAGGAAAAGGAGAAAGAGAAGAAGAAGGGGAGGGGAAGGGAAGTGAAGAGGGAAGAGAGGAGAGGAGAGAAGAGAAGAGGGGAAGAGAGAGAGAGAGAGAAAACACCCACATCATTCAGGACTAGTCTCCCCACTAAGTTTTCTGTCCTATATCCCATATTCCAGTAGTTTCGGGAAACACACTCAGAAGTTGCTTTACTACTTTTCTAGGCATTTCTCTATCCAATCAAGCTAATCTATATTAACCATAACCAACCTTAATTCTTTTAAACACCTTCCTGCTAGATGCCCTTCACTCTCTCGCCCATCCCTTCTTCTCGCTTCTGCTGCAATGAGTCATCAGTGCAACTCTGACTGCGGCTGTGTGCATGGGCTCTTCTGCCAAGGGACACCACCCGCACCATACCCTCCACCAGAGCCTCTCTCCCTTTCCATCCTTTATTCAGGGCTCAGTGCTTTCCTGGAGCCTTCTCCACTTCTCACTGCTAAGCTGTGTCCAAACCCTGTGTGTGTAATAGCAACATAAGTGAAGGAATCATCATTGTGAATTTGTAGCCTTGGATGAAATGAAATGCCAGATTCGGGAACCTGGGTGATTTAATTGGGGCTTCACATAGGCATTTCGGGGCCAGGTCAGGTGCCCTATTTTAGTAAGCAGTCTTTTAAAGTACTGTCACAGCTGTCCTAATATGTGGCACTCTACTCACATGCTTTGTGGTGATCCTTCGGTAAACCGAAAAACTCCGTCAGTAAGATAAAAGAAGAGAACATACAATGATGTATAGTATGGGATATTTTATAATGATAACAACATGGTGATTCTGCTTGATGGATTTATCACACCATACTTTTTATCATTATTTTGGCTTGTACTCATTTTACTTCTATAAAAAAGAATTTTGTAGGATAATAGAATGCTGAGTTGCATCAGCAGCCTCCATCCATCTTCTGTTTATTGTCTCTTTTAATTGCATCAAGATGGCTCCGCAAGATGAACGTAATCATTAGGCCCTACACACATGTACTAATAAAAATTTTTTAAAAGAAGCCATGTCGATTGATGGATCTGCACCACCCCCACCTGTGTTTTCTCAGAACATTTCCCCTTCATTAAGCCACACCTGACTGTAATTCTGTAAAGAAAGACCTTGTGGGTAACAATATGCTTGGTGCTAGCCTTTCTTAGATGTAGTTTCAGAAAACAGCAATGATTGAAACATACGGCAAGCAGATGATACCCTCTGTCTTTGAAAATACATCCATTTCCAGCCTCACCTCAGTGGCATGGATTCTGCAAAAGATAGCAATTCCTAGTTGCTGGAACATCAACCATCTTGAACTCTGGGTGTCCCACACCTTTCTAATATCTCCCTTCTATAGTTGAGAGCCAAAAAGATTTCTCTTACTTGATTTTTATCTTATTCACTTGTTTTTGTCAAGTAAGAAACCCCTGGTTATTTCAGCTCCAACTATTGCAAAATAAAACCCACTCGAGCAATCCCTGAAATTTGTAATATTAGAAGATGCTGGGCACAGAGAAAAATCAAATCCTTCTTTTTCCCCTTCCAACTGAATACACTCAAGGATAGAGAGAGCTAGAAAATTGGAATAGAGGATGGAATCAAAAGTATGAATATTTATACGATCTAAGAGCTCCTCAGGTAATTGGTTTGTATTTGACCCAATTCCCAATCTGTGTGGAATCATTCTCATAGGTGATATTGCCTCCTGATTAAAACGAAGTAGAACATTTTAAAGAAATCAAGTTTAGGATCAACCTATGATCTGCTATGTAGTATTATTTGTAGCCTGAGCCTCTACTCAACAAATGTAGAAATGAACGTGCACCCATTTGAGGTGATCTAATGGGCGTCTCTGGCTGTCTGCAGTTCTGTGCCCTGAAAGGAAGAAGATCTTACTGAGAATCTAATTTAAGGAACAGCAGCAGTGAAGTTTCTGGGAAGATTGTAGAGGCCGTGGGAGGCTAACCTGTATTTTTCATTCCCTAAAAATTTTCCCTGAAAAGTACCTCGGGCAATATAATTGTCTTGCTTAGTTTGGGCTCAAAAGTGAGTTTGGAGAAAGACTTCAGTGGGATTCTGTATGTTTCAAGTTGTGCTGCTGTGATCAGTTGAGTGTCCTTCCCTTCAGAGCAGAACAGCCCAATCTGTAATGGAACATACCACTAAATGTAGATGACTAGGTGTCGGTTGGCTCCAGAATGCTGCCAGAATGGTGCTAATATCAAGCCATATTTTCAAAGTCAAGTTTACATGGCATTCTAAGGTGGACAGTGATGTATGATTAATGAAATTGGAACATTCTATTTCTTGGCCATTGAATTGCTCAGAATACCATAAAAATATGACCTAATGAATCTTTCCTTCCACACTGAAAAGCAGATGAATAGTGAATGCTTCCTCCTTATTTAATCATGATGTCTTCCATACAGAGGCAACAAGCAATTTATTGAAGAATACAGTATAATCGTTGTAAAGCTCAGTAAGTTCAGCCTGGAACTTTCCCAAATAGGAAAGAAGGCAGACTTTTAAAATATATTTTTTGTCATCAAATCATAACTTGGGCTTTAGGGCTGGACAGCTTGTGAGTTATTCACAGGCAAGATGCAATTCCTCATGCCCAAGTACCTGTTATGCTGTCAGATGCCAGATAAAACCACACTCAAACAAACAAACAAACAAACAAACAAATTGAGAACACCCTTGGCTTGCCATTATCAGCTTCCAAAAACGAAGACCAAGAGATTCTTCACAATTCTTAGTTTGCACTAAAAAGAATTTGAAAATCACTAGAGTAAGGTACCATGGTTAGAATTTGGAAGGATATATTCTGGAATGCTCACCAATCAATAAAGTTTCAAGCATTTTATGTGATTTAAGAGGTGGACAAAAACCACCTTTCAAAAAGCCTATCACAAAGAGCCAGAAAATTACATTTCCTATGTTTGTTTTGTTTTTGTTTTGTGCCAATTCAGATTTATAATTATTATTTTAAGCACTTGTCTTTTAAATCATATAGGAAGAAATGATAAGCCAAAAATACAATAATAATGTATTTTATATTGACCATGTAGTATCTTTCCCAGTGCTGATTTTCTATTTTCTATTTATAAGAAGTAAAACATGATATTTTGACATACTTACACATCATGAAATGGTTACACTGCCAATCAAATTAACATGCCCATTACCTCACATATCACGTGTGCGTGCGTGTAGTAAGAACACATAAAATCCTCTCTGTTAGCAAATTTCCAGTGTACGATATAGTATTTTAATCGTCCTCCTGATGTGGTGCATTAAAGCGCTACATATATCCATCCTATGACTGTAACTTTGTGCTCTAATTTCACTACTCCTCTTCAGTCCTCACCCCTGCTAACCATCATCTATTTTCTGTTTCTATACGTTTTCCTTTTTTTGTTGTTTTTCACTTTACACATATAAGTGAGATCATAGAAAATCTTTCTGTGCCAGGCTGATTTCACTTAGCACAAGACCTCTGTCTTTTTTGAAGATTTCATATACTGTACATATATACACATGTTTATAAATATATCCATGCAGCAATTTATTCACTGACAAACGCTTTGGTTATTTATCTGGGCTATTATAAATAAAGCCATAATGAACATGAGAAGACATACATCAACAGGGTACCAATATCTTTTCCTTTAGTTGTAAACCCAACAAAGGGACTGCTAGGTAATAGGTCTTTTTTTTTTTTTTTACATTCTTGAGTAACCCCCATACTAATTTACCTCATTGCTACACCAACAGAACACAAGAGGTCCCTTTTCTCCACATCTTTAACGACACGTGCATCTTTTGTCTTTCAGTAACAGCCATTCTAGCAGGTGCTGGGTGTATGGGGTGCTAGCTCTTGGCAAGTTTGATCGAATTTCCCTGATGATGAGTGATGCTGAAATCCTCTTTTATATTCCTCTTGGCCATTTGTATGTCTTTTTTCAAAAATGCCTGTGCAGTTCTTTTGCTCATTTTTAAATTGGGATATTTGTTTGCTGTTGAACCATGAGGGTGACTGCACTTTCAATATTAACCTTTTATCAGGGGCTTTGTGAACATTTTTCTCTCGATCTATAGGCTGCCTTTTCATTCTGTAAATGTAAAAATCAAAACTTTTTAGTTTGATTATTTATTTATTTTTTGCTTTCATTGCCAGAGTTTTGGTATGTTATCTCCCTCAAAGAAAAATCATCACCCAAACAAATGTCCTGTGACCTTTTGCATTTGTTTTTTTCTTCTAGAAATCTCATTGTTTCTGGTCTTATGTTTAGGTCTTTAATCCATTTTAGGTTGATTTTTGTGTGTGCTGTAAGATAGGGCTCCAAATTCTTTTTTCTCCTTTTCTCTCTTTCTTCCTTCCTTCCTTTCTTGCTTTTTCTTTCTCTCTTTTCTTTCTTTCTCTCTTTTCTTTATTTCTTTCTTTCTTTCTTTCTTTCTTTCTTTCTTTCTTTCTTTCTTTCTTTCTTTCTTTCTTCCTTCCTTCCTTCCTTCCTTCCTTCCTTCCTTCCTTCCTTCCTTTCTTTCTTTCTTTCTTTCTTTCTTTCTTTCTTTCTTTCTTTCTCTCCTTCTTTCTCTCTTTCTCTCCTTTCTTTCTTCTCTTTTGTACATGGATATCCAGTTTTCTGAATACTTACTGAAGAGCTTATCTTTTCCTTATTATATTATCCTAGTGGGCTTGCCAAAAATGATTTGATTCTATTTGGCTGGGTTTGATTCTGGGTTCTCTGTTCTGTTCCATTGTGCTATGTGTCTTTTAGGCAATACATTCTATTTTGGTTACTATTGCTTTGAAGTATATTTTGAAATCAAGAACTGTGATAATTTCAGCTTTGTTTTTCTTTCTAAAAGTTTTTCTATTGTCTTTCATGGTTCCACCCAAATTTTAGAGTATTTTTTCCACTTGTATGATAAATGTCATTGGAATTTTGATAGGATTCCTACTAAATCTGTATGTTGCTTTGGTTAGTAGGGGCATTTTACAGTATTAATTATTCTGTTCCATGAACATAGGATATATTTCCATTTATTTGCATCTCCTTTAATTTTTTTTCATTAGTGTTTTATAATTTCCAGTAGAATAATAAACATAAATCGCCATCAAAGAAAAGCCAGGGACAACATGACTTCACAGCTAAATTTTACTGAACATACAATGAATTAATACCAATCTCTCTTAAACATTTTCAAAGTGTAGAAATAAATGCTTTCAAACTCATTTTACGAGCTCAGCCTCACCCCGGCACCAAAGCCAATGCTATCAAAAGGAGAGAACCCTAGAGCCAATGTTTCTGGTGAATACAGATGCAAATACCTTCAATAAATTACTTGCAAACCAAATTCAACAACATGCCAGAAGAATATGCATGATGACCAATTGGAATTTATCCCTGGGATGCAAAGTTGATTAAAATACACAAATCAGTCAACATGGCCCATCACTTAGCAGGATGAAAGATAAAAACTATATGAATTTGAGAGAGAGAACATTCATGTAACTTTTATTCTTAACAGTCTTATTTTAGAATCACTGTATTTTAGTACTGGATATTGTTGTTCATAACTTATTATTCCTACTAATAAACTGGACTTTATCATAGATATGCAAGTATAAGAAAAAAAGGAATGTATATAAGGTTCAGTATTATCTGAGATTTCAGGTGTTGACTGGGGGTCTTGGAACTTTTTATGATTAAGAGAAAGTGTTTTATATATATATATATGATAAGTACATTAAAGTGGATCACACTTAGGTTTTACATTGTGGAACGTTATCCCTTCTAATTTCACTTCATGAAACTCTAGGAAGTTAAATGCATTTACTTCTAGTATAAATTGCATGTTAATTTGTCAGTTGCAAAGAATGAATCTAGAATTGAGTCATTTTGCTGGTGGGTAACTTTGGAATTGCTGGAGACGCTCTAATGGGTGCTGTCATCATGAGTCCTTTATAGGTTAGTTTAGAGTAAGGGACAGGCGAGGCACTGTGAGGCTGCTGTCACTGCAGGAGGGTAGACTTGGATAGATGCTGTTATGGTTTGTGTCTAGATGTCCCCCCAAAGCCTCTTACCTCATGTGGTAAGAGGTAACTTGATCTAGAGTGTGTAATTACTAAATTAGTCCACTGATTGCTTTGGCCTGGTTCTGCTGGGATCAAGGATGTGACGCTAGGATTAAGGGTGGGAGTACTGCCCACCCTAAAGACAGGTAGCCTGGATAAGAGGTAAGATAAAGGAAGAAGCTGGTTGGTCCCCTTTGCTTATATTCCTTGCTTACCTTGCTGCCTTCTGCCTGTCTGCCTGCCACCCTGCCTCAGACCCAGCTGATTGTGGACTGAAACCTCTACAAACTGTGAGCCAAATAAACCTTTCTTCCCCTAATTTTGAGTGCCTGGTATTTTGTCCCAGCCACAAGAGAAAAGTAACTAATACAGCTGCCGGTGCTGTGAGAGAGGCTGAAACAAGAGAGGAAGGGTCACAGCACACGTCGACAAGGTGCAGGACTCATGGAAGCAGCCTGACCCCGCTGGGTCTGGGCCACTCCTCCTTCCTCCTGGGAACGTCACAAAATGAGGAAGTTATAGGAAATCAAAATCTCATTGGCTGTGTTTCTAAGAAAAATCATTTGTGTCAAGAAATATTTTTGAAGGCTTATTATGTGCCATTATTTTATTGTTTGACACTTTAAGTAGTTGATTATTTTAACTATTACTGTTTTTCTCCCTATATTAGTTTTATCAATCCAAAAAAAAAATCTTACCTTTATTATGATATCAAATATAGTATCTGCTATCTTGGAAACAGGTGAAAATGCTAATTGACAAATTGAATAAAATGCCACCAATGAATATTACTAAGGTATTTGATCTTCCCCTAGTCTACCTATATTTAATTCAAATAATATATTTGACATTGGTATGTGATAAACCATGTACCAGGAGCTAGTAAAAGAAAAAAAAAATAAAAAGAATATCAGTCTTATCCGTGACAGTGATATGATAGAGAGAAGAAAGAATGACACAGCAGAACGAATAAAATTCTCCCCATACCCTAAAGAGAAGTAATGATTTTGTTTGCCAGCTCTCATGAAGACACAGCATTTATTCAGGAAAATTTCACACATCTTTATGAACGCCAGTTATGTGTCAGGGTTTCTACCTGTGCAGGGACTGAGATGGCCAAAAAGTCTTCCACAGGTCTCTTATAGTCTGATGAGGAAATGGATAAATACATAAACCGACAATTATGAATAGAGGCACAGAAGAGCAGGCCTATCATCAGAAACTCCATGTAGGTTCATATTCCTGAACTGTAAATTGAAAGGAGGAAGAGATTAGAGACACGGGTCAGAGGTGAGAGCACTTTGTATGTCACGCAAGGGACTCGGGCTCATGGGTTAAATCACTGTGTTTTGTTTCTGTGGTAGGTCATTTCTAGCATTAGAGTTGATCCCAACGTATTTATCCACACCCCTATCATAACATGCTTTACAAGATGTGTTTTAACTCAGTTTTTCTTGCTACAAATTTCTAAAAGTGATAAATACATCTTAATTATCTTACCTGGTCCACAGTAGGTGTTCATGAAGTCTGTTTGAACACAGATTATTTTGAAATAAAAAAAATTGAATGCAGGCCAACTGCTTCCTGAATAGTAGTTTTCGAAATAAGTAGATATTTCCAGTATTAAAATATGCTTTCTTTTGTCTCAACCAGTTTTTACTCCACATACATCCTTAATTGCAATCATAATTGCTTCCTGTAGCTCCAGAACTAGCAGTGAATAAAAATTAGAGTGGACAATAAACAATGAATAGTTTGCTACTATTAAATAGCCCCATCTTAATGGAAAGCTTGGCGGCATCTTTATATATCATCCGGGAAGAAAACACTCTGTATCTCTTTATCCACTGTTGGAGTACTAAAATAGAGAATTCTAACGTTTGAATACTATAAGAAAATCTGAATGATGTTGCTTCTTTTCTTAAATTTGTAAACCTTTTTCTTAAGCAATCACCTTTCAAGTAGTTTAAAAATCAGAACCGGCTAATATTCCATTTCAATTTGCATCTCCTTGACTACGCCACTAGTTTAGCTGCTGGTGTGCTACTTCTGTTCCCAGGTCAATGCAGAAAATGCACATAATATAGGTACGCAATCTGCACGCTCACCCGAGTCAGCCCTGATCCCCCAGCTGGCATGTGTTATTCCAGGCGTACAACACAGGAGTCCTTTTTTTCTTAATGAACAGTCGTGAGAAGCCCTGACCAGGTTTTCATTTTAATGGTTCTTTCCCTACTCCCGCTCTGCTTTCCAAACAACGAAGGCCTCCACCTGTGCTATACTGGCACATGGGAGAGAAGAACACAGAGCCCCGCGAAGAGATGGTTTGTGCTCGGGCTATCAAGTCCCGGGTTATCCATCATTCATTCCCCTCAAACATCAGTGCCGGCCTGATTCTATGTCTCTGATGTACAGTCTTCTCCAAGACTGAGGGAAGCTCTCAGTTTATCTTTAGAGGTAGAGAAGTATGAACTCAATCCTACTTAGAATGTATGAGAAATTCTAAGAGACTGTTGAGATGCTCTAGCCAGGGCTGAGTACACTACAGGGTTTAGCCTCTGTCACTCAGGCTAAGTATGTGAAAACATGATAGCAGACTGGCAGCTGAAACGAGAATTGCGGGAATTCTAAGAGCCCGGAGCCCGAAGAAGCTGCTTGGTTACGCCCAAGACCAGATTGGCACAGCCCGAGAACAGATGGTCCAAGCACCACAGCTGGGACAGCAGAGAAGATGGGTTGACACCACCACAGAAACCACATGAGAAGAGACACGGCACAGCTACAAATTAGAGACAACTGTATGCGGGGAGTAACTTTGCTCACTAGCCACGTATTTCAGCCTCACGGGACACGGACTCCGCAGGGCCCTCCCAGCCTGCCTCCTTTTGGCCCTGAACCTTTGTTCACTGAGTGATTTGGTTGCAGTTTGGCCTCGTGTTCATATGAGTGATTGGGACCTTATACCTGTTTGCGTGTGCCTTAGAGAGAAGTTTTGATGTATGAATAAACTATGTGTTTGAGAGACAATATTAGTTCGTTGTCTGATCTGTTCATGTTCTTTATTTTGCTGTAAGGTGCTTAGTACAGCTACATCTTCATACCTAAATTTAGATTTTTTAGTAGAATATTTCTGTCCATAGTTAAAAGGAGAAAGAAAGAAGAACATAAAGCATAAAGGAAGGAGAGAAGGAAAGAAGGGAGGAAGGAGGGAAGGATGGAAAGAAGGAAGGAAGGAAGGAGAGCAGGAAGGAAGGAAGGAAAGAAGGCAAAAAGCAAGGAGCACCGGAGGAAGCAAGAAAGAAAACATCACCACAATGCAGTGGAAAAAAACTTGCAGACCCAGAGTAGCCTGGGAGCAGAATGCAAATTGCATATTGTTATCTACTTTCTGTCCCACAGTAACTAGGCTCTCAAAACAAAGCTGGGAGGGGCTGGTAGATGACAACTCAAAACAGAACTACTTTCTTGAGAATCTTAATCTCAAACCGATTTTGCAGGCAGGAAAAATGTTTTGTATTGGAGCAGGTTCTTATCTGTGGCCACGTGTTCTTTCCTTACTGACTTTTTTCCACATGCTGACAATCTAATAGAGCACTAAGATGACACATTCCTGAAAATCCTGCTTTTTTAGTGTGACTGGTGGAATTCCAAGTCCAGGACTTCCTGACTATGAGGACAGTGGGCACTGGCTGCAGATGTGGACTTGTTAGAGTCCCCTCGGAAGGTGGGAGGACTCTGAAGGAATTCTGTGGGGCTCACGCACTGAAGGGGAGCAGGACATTGAGGGCTTTGCTGCCTAACTTTGCATCTACTAGACTCTCGTTTCCACTGAAAGCAGAGGAAAATGATGTTTTTTTTCAAAAATCCCAGAGAGACTAAAAATATATGTTAGGCAGAAATGCTTAATATGCTTTTATTTTGAGGGTGGAAATAAGGTATGCTGTCTAGATTAATTGTATCGTGAGCTTATTTAATTTATTCTGAATTTATCCAAACAGTATGACTAATGCTTAAATATAAGGTATATTCGTCACACCGTACTGAGTAGTTTACTTGAAATTTTAACTCTTTTTTTTTTTTTTTTTGAGGGGTTGGGAACAGGGTCCATCTGGCCTCTCTTCCCCTGCTCAGAACATCTTTGTCTTCTCTTGAGGAGCTGCCCAGCCTCCTGCCATGTGATCTGGCAGGACTCACACTCCTGTCTAGATATATCTTCTCTTCTCTTCCTGGTCCTAATTCCATCCCATCCCCCCTCTCTGTTCTTCAAGCTTACCACAGGGATATACTCATGTCCCAAGGTGGAGCAGATGGATTCTTTCCCAATAACATGAATTTTAAACAAAGCTACTCGAAGGCCTGAGGAGACTAGCACTAAACATTGTTGTGCTAGACCCGAATGAATGGTC
>PVJO010028811.1:0-17610 GCA_004026905.1 Hystrix cristata
GCAAGGAACATACGGTATCTCTCACTGGCCCTCATTATAAGAGACATACCTCATTTTAGACACAAGTGTAACTCCTTCCCACACAGACCTGATGTTATCTGACATTTATTATGGTAAACTATTTACATCAGAAATGCTACATTATGAAAATAAGTCTATAGAATAACTTATTTATACTTAGAGATTAATCATACAACTTTAAACCTCCTACACCTCACTTCGCATGTGTTCTTCATTCTGTTTCTTTACCTCATTTCCTTCCTGCCATTCTAGTATTGGGCATCTAAGAAATTTAAAGTTTTTTTTGAGGCCTGCATTTGAAATAGCATTTTGTGAAATGTATGTGATAACAGAGAAAGGATATTTTATGAAAAGAGACTCTGTTTTAAAGATGTGATTAAACAATCAGAAGTTTTAACCTGTGGTGAACTATTCTAATGAGTTCTTTAAAAAAAGATGTTTCCTAATTTTTAATGGCTTTCCTAGAATAGATACTTGAGCTCTTGGAAAATTGTGTTTTAAGCTAAAATATTTGCAAAAGTAAGCTCTGAATCATAATTGAATAAATTTATCTAAGTGTATCTATCCGTTTATCTGTCTACGTATCTATATATCCATGTATCTATGTATGTATCTATCCAGAGTATTTCTTCTGTTCCTTAGAGAAAAATTCTCAGCACCTTTGAAGGGGGTAAAACAATTTGTACTCTTTCCTCTTTTCAGGCACAGCATTCTTATTATGATACCTAGTGACTAAAGCAAAAATCATATTAACACTTCTAAAGAAAACTAGAAGGAAAAAGTTAATGCCACTTCATGAAAACAAAAGATTTATGACATGAGCTGTTGACAGCTTTCAATCAAACAGAAGATGAAAAGAACTGATAATTTATTTTTGAAATAGCAAAAATAAAATGTAGAAAAATTTAGAAACAGAATTTAGACTTATTAAAATGTTTAACAGTATACTTTTATACATAGTTAATAGTCATAGTAGGTAAAATTTTTGATAGATTATCAAGTTTAGGTCTATTTTATTTTTAATAAAAGCATGTGTTTTAAGTATGTTTAAAAATACATATTTAAATTATAACAAAACATTAATGGTTTTAGTACCATTTCTAGTTCATCTAAAAACTAGTTTGTCACTAGACTCATTTGAGGAAGTTTGTATCTCTCACCCAGACATAAGAAGTCAGGATAATTGGAGGATTATGGGATCATTGTTTTTTAGAGTTACTTAGGTAATTTCAACTCACTGGCATATTAGAGAACTCTTGCTCTTCATCAGAATAATATTAATCATTTTGTGCAAGTTCATTTTTGTAGGTAGCAGAGTAGATTCCATCCTACATAGCAAACAAAAATTACCTTACTTTTAAAAATTATTCTGATATATGATAATATATATCCACTATGCATGCAGTCTGATGTCTTCACAAAGGTACACACTTAGATAAACATCTTCCCAACAAGAAACATCAAATATTTCACTCATGCCAAGAATTGTTTCATTACCCTTTGTACTTGCAAATGGTCTCCAATTTCTGTTATTATAGATTGTTTTTGCTTATCGAAGAAGTTAAGATTACTAGAGCCTTTTATTTGGCATGTTTTTCTAAGTTCAAAAAATACTGCTGCCGAGCATATTACAACATCTTTTCATGCTTACATTAATTGATTTATTTTCTTTGTAGTACTGTATGAACATGACAGAACTTGTGCAACCATTCACGTTTTGAGGGGCATTAATATTTGTTCCAATTCTTTGTTACTGTGAATAAAACTGCTACAATACTTCTGTAAAAGTTTCCATAATGACATCTGTTTTCATTTCAATGAATATCACAAGTAAAGTTTCTAGGTCTTATACTATGTGCATGTTAATTTTATAAGAGGCTGCCAAGTCACTTATTATAATGCGTTGTGCCATTTTAGCTTCCTAGAAGCGACTTAGGAGAGTTACAGCTGCTCCAACACCCTCGCAAAAATTAGTAAGACAAGTATTTTTAGTTTTGTCTTTTCTTGTGTCATATTAAAGAACCTCATTGTGGTTTTAATACACCATTTCTTGATAAATAAATACTCTGCTTGGCTTTATTCTTACTTATTGGTCATTTATATATTTTCTTCTGTGGAGTAACTCAACAGGTATTATCATTGGGAAAAATTAGTAGATTTTTCTTACTCTATTGTAAGAATTTTCTATATATTTCGTGAACAAGCTTTTATAACACAAATATATTTGAACTATATCCTCCTCTGTAATTTTCTTCCTATTTTATAGTGAAATTTTTTAATAATAAGAATAGTTTATTGTTAGGAAATTCAATTGATTGGTTTTCTTTCATACCTGATACCTTTGTCTTAGATAAACTTTTCCTACTGAAAAAGGTTAATATATCTATGCAAATTTTACGTTCTCTTCTTTATCTCTACCATAATGCAACCACAATACAATCTACCAAAAGCCAATATGTATGCACAATTTTTTCAGTGTTTTTAAGAGTTTACTTAAGTTTGAGTATTTTCATTATTTTTCATTAATATCTCATGTACTTTAAATCCTATTTAATTAACTGTGAATTTAATTTGTAAACATTTTAGCCCTCAAAGTTTCTATTGAATTATTTTCATATTTTCATTTTACTTTTCAAAGTATGTATCTTTTTGATTTTATGCTTGAATACATTTACAAATCTTTTAATGTCTTTTTACATTTCATTAACCCTTTAATGTCTACATCTATTTTTATTGACTCTAATTGCTGTAACATTTCTAAAATATTTGTGGATAAGTCTCTCATATCATTTTAATAGTTTTATTGGTAAATACTGCCAGTGTCCTACCCCGGCTCCAGTATAGATTTCTTTACCCTTTTAGTGCAGACACAGATGTACACAGGATGTTGCTGCAGGCTCCTGCCCTTGATTGGATCTTTGGGGTCTCCAGTGCATAGATAGAAGTTCTGCACACTTCTTGCATTTGGCTTATGTGTGACTATTGCAACCTGTAATTGTTTTGCATTAAATCTGCTCTTTTGCAAACCATTGACTCTAGGAAAGTAACTAATATAATGGTCCAAAGAGGTTTTTTTTTTTTTTTTTTTTGGTAATAGAAAAAAAAAAGCATCAGATCACCAAAAAGCACTACAAAATCATTAGTTCCAACAATGATGCTGTCTTGAAACTAACTGAAGTACCTCTACATTCCAATATGAACCTTTAAACAGTCAGCAAAACTAAAAAGGTGAACAATTACATAGTCATTTGATATATTATTGAACTAATTGCATCGTATTTGCCATAATTTGAATTATGCATAGAGTATACGCTAAACATATGTACATTTGGGTATAAAAAGAAATAGAAAGTGAACTGAAATGATAACCATCATTTGGTTAGATTTGGTAAACTTAGAGGGTGGATATGAATTTTTATATTTTACTCTATATCATACACATTATTTGATCAGGAATGTGCCCATTCACTACAGATTCTGAATAATTCAGTAAAGTTAAAATTTGTAAAAGTGAAGAAGGAAGTAAACAGGCAAATTCACCCTAAATGAAATGGTCATATTTGAGATTTTAGTGGACACCTATAGAAAATGAAAAAGCAGCTACAAAAGATGGGTGAGAAAAATATACTATATGGAGAAGAAAATGTTCTCAAAGTTTATAAATTGAGGTTTAGCTTGTAGAATATGATATAAGATAATTTGTAGAAATTAATGGAAATGAGAGTATACTGAAGTTTAAATGTTAACATTAGGGATTTATATTTTATTTTAAGACCCAAAGTTTTAAAATGTTTAAGTAGAATGTGAATATTACAAAACTAGTACAATTTTTTTTTTTTTTTTATTGCATGATCATATTTGCCATTAAACCTAGTTGTTGTTGGTATAGGAAAGAAGAACTCAGTGGATTCTAGGGGGCAGAAGCCAGATGGTATGACAATAAAGATACAACATCTGAGAATGAATTCTTATGAAAGAGTGCTGAACACAGGATGATGACCTGGGCTCAAGCATTGCATTTGCTATTTACATTCTATATGAGTTTACACAAAATTTTGAAACTCTCAAGGTCTCGGTTTTTGATTTAGGATGATACAATTTTTTTTTTTAAACTGGTAGGCATGAGATATATGAAAGATATTATGAGAAAGTATTTAAATATACAGATAGCTAAGCTGTATCAAAAAAGTAAGTTATTGGTTCACCTAACAATCAATAACTTACTTCAGGTTAAATAAGATGGTAAGAATAGGTAAGACTGCCTTTGCCATATGTCTTTGAAGAAGTTTTTGCTTGCTTTTAAAATAAAAAAAAAAAATTACACAATAATTCTAGGTGCTTATGATAAAAATATAGTCAGAAATGCAATAACTATGCTTACATAACCACTTACTATAGTAAGGCTATTTACATTAAATAAATTTGAATTTCTTGCTTCAAGCAATATAAAAGAAAAATAATTATTGATAGGCCAGAAAAATTGTATCTTAGGAAGGTTTATTTAAGAATAGTGGCATTAAAAAGTTTAGTGATTACTTGTTACATTACCATAGGAAATATCATCTACCCCCTGTGAAACTCAATTTGCTTTTTCATAGAAAGGATAGTTGTTTTTGAATGTCAACTTCACAAAATTACTAGCAGCAAACTTGCTGATCAAGCAACACTAAATTTGATTACTCTTAAAAATGAAAGAAAAAGCAACTTTGAGACACAAATTGGCAAACTAGAGAGTATTAATATACAGTTAAGACCTGGGTTGGTTTATTTTAAGGTCGGAATAGCAAAACAGAAGTGAGCTGGGATTGCTGTGTATCTAACATCTAGGAGTTTTGGACTCATGGGCACAATCAAGTAAAGGTTAAAAAACAGTTACAAACTGTTAGTACTTAGTATCTATCAGTAAACTATACAATTTTACAGTCTTAACTTCCAGAATTACACCTAAAGTAGATAGGCAAGTTAATATTGTTTGTTTAACGTAAGGTACATGAAAGTATAGTGGCCCTGACAATGATGGTACATTTCTTTCTTATATCTTCCTTCTTCCTCTTTTTTTTTTTTTTCCCCTTTTGAAACAGGGTCCCCATACCCCAGCTGGCCTTAAACTTACAATCCTCCTGTCTCAGTCTCCCAAGAGTTGGGACTACAGACACAAGCCACCATTTTTGGCCCTTTGATGGTACATTTTTAATGGTTTTTGTAAGAATAATTATGAGTCCACAGATGCTTTAGTCATAATAAACTCAGGATAAATGTTGCATCCCTTTCTACTCTCTGCTTCCTGTCTTGTGTTTGTTTTATAAATTTCAGCTGGGAAGAATGTAAAATAAAATAATCACAATATTTCTTTCTAATTTTTAATTTTTATTTTGGGCAGAGTTAGCAAAAATAGTTTTAAATTCACAATGAACAATGGTTAAGCGAAAGAGCACCTAAACATTTGATTAGTTTACTTACAGGTCTTTCAAGTGGTCATACATATGAAGCCTGCCATAAAGCTTCCAGGCATCTTCTGTTGAGGCCCATCGGACAAAATCTCCCTGCTAAAGATTTCTATGCACTATTCCCCAATTACAACCCCATATAACTTGAAGAAGCCAAATTGGTCTTCGCCCGTTTCCCCAAGAGAAGTTGGATGTTTTTCTCAAAGGGGGGACTGACTGTAGGGACAGGGGTCCCCATAGGTAGTGAAAAGATAGGGTAAAGGCCTAGTTAGATGTTATTAAAAATTAATAGACAATTTGGACCTATAGCCAGACTCTAAAAGTCAGACAACTATAATCAAATAGTTAGAAACATAAAGGCAGCTATATTCCAACAGTTAAGGAGACAAAGACAAAGATACTGGTTCCAGGAAGATCCCCAGGTAATCTGATTAACATAAAGAAAACAAACTCCCGCTTTTGATTCTTATATCTACAAAACCTGGCCCTAAGCCACCCCCCATAAATTCAAAGAGAAGTCACATAGCTATAAGAAATCGAAGCAGAGATAACTGATAAGCCCAGGAGTCCACCAAATTCCAAAGGGCTGACCAAAGGAGAAAACCTAATAAAAAAG
This sequence comes from Hystrix cristata, assembly GCA_004026905.1. NCBI lineage: Eukaryota > Metazoa > Chordata > Mammalia > Rodentia > Hystricidae > Hystrix > Hystrix cristata. Next base: position 6,085 of record PVJO010028811.1, read on the forward strand.
GGCTACAATGAAGGGCCCACGAGTATTTCATTTAGCCATCCTCTCCTTTCCTCCCCTTTTTACCAGTTTTAAATAAATTGTCTTCTAAATAAATTGTCTTCTCTAATATTTAAAAAAAAAAAGATCTTTCTAACATTATGAATTTTATCTAAGCCGGTAGCTTGATCTATTGAAGATGTACAAATAAAATAATGCATCTTTATCATTGTCTAAAATAATTTAAAAATTAGTATTTTCTGGAAATAATTGCTTAGAAAAACACCAAGAGAGCAGAAAATGTATAAATTGGAAAATAACCAAAATGAAAATACTCTAAAATAGCGCAGGAAAAAAAATTGTAAAAATATTTTCAAACTGTCAATTGGAAAAGAGTTTTTGAGGCACTACTTGGTCTATATTTCTTGAATTAATTTTTTCTATTAATATTTTAGAGACAACTTTTTTATATCTTGTATTTCAGCAGAAACTATATGGCTTTTATCTATTTTTGTCTTAAATGTTATTTTTTTTCTCTATACATTTTTTCTTCATCCATAATGACCTTTGAGCTTGCTACTTAAAGTAAGTTGCATATGCTCACTATCTTGTTCTTTTTATACTTTACTACAAAGTTTCTGCTTCTTGCTTTTCAAGTGCAATTTGAATAGTAAAAAGGAGAAACATCTTGCCTTCTAACTTTATCTCCCTTAAATGCATTTGTCTCTTCTTGATCTGCCTATCATTTTTCTACTTTGAAACCTTTTCCACTTTTCCAGCTTATAACCTAGTCTTCTGATTACTTGACCTCCTTCTAGTCATTATTCTTTATTTTTCAAGCATTTCTAGTGATATTTTTACTTTTGTTATCCCTCTATCTTTAATAGCAGTCTCATGTTTTCTCCAATTTTTATTTACTTTTTAAAATCTTTCTAGGCTTCTAATGCTTGAATATTATGTCATTCATCTATTTTGTTTTTCTTTCAACTTAAGTGTTAGAATTATCAAATTTCAGCTGAATGCTAACTTTTAGTTTCTCACGTTTTAATTTTGAATCTATACTTTCATTAGCATTAATTTTAAGTCAGAAAAATAATAATAGCAAATCACTTTTAGTACTTACTCAATGCCAGATATTCTGCTAGGTAGTGTATGTACCATTATGGTTTCCAGAATTAGAGAAGAATGATGAACTAATAGAGTTCCTTTAAATCATTGTGCTAGTAACTGATTTGAAACTTTATGTTTTGGCTCCAGAGTCTGTATTATGGCTTTTATCTAGATGTCCCCTCAAATCCTCACACACTCATTGATGGGGATTTTGGAGCTGGCTAGATCTAGGGTGTTTGGTCCTGGGATTAAGAGTGTGTGGTAATAAATCAGTCCACTCATCAGAATTAGCATAGTTATGGGTGTGACTAAATAGATTTCCTGACCACAGGTACTTTACCCTGAGTGTGGGTGGTACACCCAAAAGCCTTGTAGCCTGGGTAAACTAAAAGAGTTAGGGAGGCTCACTGCTTGCTGCCTTCTGCCTGATATACCATGAGCTGTTTCTGCTCTGCAAGGCCCCTTTCCCGGGCTGCCCTGCCCTGGAGCCAGCTGACTATGGAGTGAAGTCTCTACAGAAATGAATCTTTCTTCCTTTAATTTGTGGGTGTCAGGTATTTTGTCTCAATCACAAGAAAGTAACTAAGATTGTCTCTGTCCCAGTTACTGTTATACTGCATTTTGCAACAAGGTAAAGTATAAGAGGGATATTTTAATGTATATCAATATTAAATGAAACTACATGAAGTAGCCATACACAAAATGTTTCATTCTACAAACCAGGACCTTTAAATTGAGCTTTTAAAATAGGGTGCCATTATTTCTAGTATATGGGACATATTTTACACTGGAAATGATACCTAAGTAAGTAGTTTTTCATTAGTTTCAATGGGAACAATATCTTTTTTTCCAATCCAACAAAGAATAATCATTTTTCCTAATTAAACCTTATTTTGCATTGTAAACATTTTTAATATTTTTGGAATAACTTACTTAAAATATATAATAAATCAAGAAGATAGCCTTTTCCAAATAAGAGAAACTTAAATCTTCAGAAAAAGATGAAATGATCTCTCAAGTAGGCAAGATTTAAGGGCCAAGTTATGAAATCCACTAATGAAAATTAACATATATAAATTATATATATATAACTTCATTTGTATGAAACCAAACCCATGTTATATGAAAATTACTAACCCTTCAAATTTTAATTATAAATAACAAGTTTTTGAACTAATGGTTTAAAAAGTAATGAGGTGCACTGTCATCTGTAAGATCATAAATATTACTAGCTCAATGTTGTATTGATTCTCTTCATTGTTTCCTCCCATGTAGTATAGTGCTGGGGTCCCTACAGAAAGCACGCTGGAGTGGGCTGTTTATTAACAATGAAAACTGTGAAAGGTTCACCATTACTGATACAGTTCTGTATATATAGAGTGTTGGTCACTGAAGTAGAGGACTATACACATTCTCAGTTTCCCTTGAGGTGCCCTCACCTGTATATTTCTAATTCAGCCAATGCTTTTGGGTTTTCAGTTCCATTTATTCAGTGCACATCTGGTTAATTTTATTTGGGGAAATTCCTAAATACTAAGGTTTTAGGTATTTTTTTTTTTGTCAGACCTAATGATAGGTGATGGAGATTAGAGATGAACAAGACATGAGAAACAAAATGGAACCCTGAAAATGTGCTATTTGTCACTCTTCTAAAGCAATTCTTGTTCTCTCTGTTCTCAATATCCTATACATATATGAAAAAGAATAGTAAGAAATACATGTAAAGACCACACAGATAATTGCTTTGAAAAGATATGTATGAGTTTTTAAGTACTGAAAGGAATATAGTAAATTTTGACCCGAAAAATAGATTCAATAAATGCTACCTGGTAGTGAACATGAGGGATGTTTCTGAAGAGAATTTAAAATGAAGAAAATATTGGGAAAGTGGTACTTGAAAGAAAAGGGTATTAAAAAAGATTAGGACTATATTCTTAGCAGCACAGGTTTTAAGTATCTCTTTGCATAATTGCTTTTTCGTGTCTTAGTAAGAACAAGAGCAACACTTTATTATTTTTACCTAACTTAATCACTTCATTTTCAGGAGCTTTCTGCAAGTAATCCAATTGTCTTCTCATTAGATTTACTTCATTTGTATTTCATGGTTTGGAACATAGTAAAGTAGTTATGGCCTCAATTGCTTCGGCCCACATTTGTAACCTCCTTCAGTAATTTCCTTGTTTCATTGGCAATTCTGAAACACACTTATTTAGACTTGCTTGAAAAAAAGCCTGGCATGTTTTCTAAGTTACTTACCCGCATGAAGCCAATGCACAGATAAACATGTGTGTATATATATATTATTTTTAACTGTTCTTAAGAGTGGAGATATTTTTAGAAAGGGTTAAACTATTACCTATGCAGATTTTTGTGCCACACAATTCAACGAAATATGTGCTTTATACTATATTTAAAATCTCATCCCCTGAATATTATGAATCATGTCACAAAATGTCATTGTTCTTAATATCTTTAATATATTTTACTGCATGTAATAAATTTAATATAAATAATAATTCCTTCTAGTTAAGCAATGTATTTGTCAGTGTCACTTCAGTTATCTCTTTGACAATACTGACTGATTTAATTAATTGACTAATTATATGATCAATCTTGCTTCACGAAGTATTTGAAGCTGTGTATAGTTTAAATTATGGTCATAAAATTCCATTATTGAAAAAAGCTTATAGATTATATTGCTTCATGTCTCATTTGTAAAAATAAGAAAACATTGGCCCAGAGAATTTAAATTATTTTTGCAGGCTTAGTAGTAGCAGAACGAAATGGAACCTCATTCTTCTAACTTACCATTTGCTGGAATTTTTAACATCATGGATGCAGAATCAGTTGAATTGTACCCACTTGACACTTGACACAGTTCTTTAAAAAGGAATATTTTAACAAACATACTTTGAGAATAAATATGATGACTATATTTAATAATTTTACATGTATTCTGATACAGCAGAGAGACAAAAATTTTAAAACACTGCAGTCATGCTATACTTCCTTTTGCCCTTGGAGAGATACTACATACATTTTAATTATAAGAAAGATTCTCTCAAAATCAGGTCTGTCAAATATTTAAATGTTCTTATTTTTATATTTACAAAGTGACATTTCACTTAAGTGCTTATTTAAATGATTGTAGGAAATTATCAGTTAAGTTTATTCAAGGTTTCCTCTCTAAACTATAGATTTGCCATTAAATTTTGGGGAGTATTACATACATGCATGAGATTAAACTGCTGTGGAGTAATGCAAGTTTTTATTATGCACCATTTGTGTTGCCATGTTTGATGGCGCTCCTTGAGACACCTCGTTTGACACCTCATTTCTGCTGGTTTAATTCTGGCAACTTCCAGCCGTCCTGACCTCCAAGGCCTCATTGAAAATCACTTGTGTTGGGCCCATGTAGTCCAGGAGTTCCATCAATCCTCTTCTGACTAGCACGATCATGCACACATCTCTGTGTGAACATATATTTTCGCTTCCTTGAATAGACACCCAGAAGAGGAATTGCTAAATTGGAAGTTAAATTTATGGAGAAACTGTTAAAGAACAAATAAAGTGTTTTCTAAATGACTTTCACAGCCTTGCAAATCATTAACATTGGCATTAACACCATATGTGATCAATTATTTTTCTCTTAAAGCCATCAAAATTATCTTGTTCTTTGGCATTTAACTGACTATGATGTGTCCAGATGTGGATTTTTGTGAGTTTACTACTTGGATTTCTAGGATTTCTGGACTTAAATGTTTATATATTTCATTCAAATTAGGAAGATTTCTGTTATTATTTTTTTTCCTTTCTATCTACTATTGTTTCAATAACTTTTTGCAGTCCTTTTTTCTTGATTCACCTCTGAAAATTTAGTTACATACATATTAGTGTGCTTGACATATTCACACTTGTCTCAGGTTTTTCAATGGCATTTCCTCTGGCTTACAGAAAATGTCTATCTGTGAATTCTGTAGGTTTTCTCTGCCTTCTTAAAATGTTTCCCTTTATCTCTCCCTTCAGTGAAATTCACTATCGGCTGCATCATTGTTGGAACACTTGTATTTAATTCTTTGAGCTTGGCTTATTTTATTTCTCTCAACTTATTTATAATAGCTGCTTGAATGTCTTTTTGAGCCAAGTCCTGCAAATGAGCTCTTTCTGAGACTGAACCAACCAGTTGCTTTTTCCCTCACCTATTTATAAGTCACATTTTTCCTTTTTTCTTTTTTCTTTTCTTTTTTTTTTTTTTTTTTTTTTTTTTTTTTTTTTTTTTTTTTTTTTTTTTTCTTTTGGTGCTGGGGATCAAACTCAGGGCCTTGTGCTTACTAGGCAAGTGCTCTACCACTTCAGCTAAATCCCCAACCCCAATTCTTACCTTCTCTCATGAGAAATTTTATCATTCCACGTTGGCTTATTTCTTTGGTAAATCACCTGCATTTAAACTGAAGACTTGGTTCTTCCTTAGGTATGTAGCCATTTATATTTCCACTTGTATTTTTGGTTGGTTAGTTGGTTGTTTTTGGCCTGGGTTTCTTGAGATTGCTTCTGCTTAGTTTTGTGGAAAGCCAATGCATTCATTGACGTTTCAATGAAACTTTTACTAAGGTTTTTGTCTTCTCTTGAAAGAATTTGTGTTCAACTGTGAGTTCAGAGTTCATTTATTTTTAAGTCTTTTGCTGCCTTGTTTTTTTCAAGAGTCCCTTATATCTCCACTGCATATTTACTCAGGTTCACAGTGAGCCATGGGTAAATGAAGAACTTCCAACCCTATTATTATTTTCTTATCTCCTTCTATGAATTTCCCACATGAAGTTCTCACTGTTAAATTTCCCTGTCTGAGTTTTAATCTAAACCTGGCTGAGTGACTTATTAGCCCTTTTTAATACATATGTCCAACAGATGTGTCATCCCTGCCCAGTGAGATTATTATTGTTTCTGGTTAGGGAGATTTGCTTTGTTTTGTTTCGTTTTTTTCACTATGAATGAAGTAAATCCTGTCTACCAGCAAATTTGCTTGTTTCTTTGGCCTGTCCTATTAAGTATAGAGAGGTAAATATCAAAGGATTTTCCTGTTCAGTAGTCTAGTACATTTTCAAGAATAATGTTTCTCAATTACTGTGACTCTTTGATTAGTTTCTGGGGCTCTGACATTATTGTCACTTAGTCTCTTGTCAAATTTTAGTTTTTTCCAGGGAGAGGAGTTCCTCACTTTGCTATGTTGAAGGCCTAATTGAGAAAATTACTTTTGAAACTCAAAACTTGAAAAGACACTTTTTTCAGATGGGGAAGATATAGGGATAGGTGACTCTGTGAGGTTTGAGAGAATTGGTTTATACATATATGCATATATAAAGATAGAGCTCTGTAATGTTTTTGTGTCATTTCTATATATAAGGCTGTCAATATATACTTGAAAGCATAAAATATATATTTTAAAAATAAAAAAATTAAAGGAAATATAGTAATATGTTTAATACAAATGAAAACATGAACTTAATATTATTAAAATGTATTATTGATTTCATAGTTCAATGGATATGAACTTAGAGAAAAGAAGAGAAATATTATTGGTGGAATTATTCATAACAATATGTTTTTTTGCTCAACAATACATCAGAACACAAATGAAAGTATGACAATATTGTTGCCTTCTTTTATAAAGATGTTTAATATTTAGAGTGTCATTAAATATCTTTAAGAATTGTAAAAGGTGATCTCTTGTTATATTTCATAGTTTAAACTATGTAGTCTCCTAAAATCATCTGTTAGCAAAGTACACAGAAGCAATATATTCTGAAGTCTAAATAGGAAATGATGCAGGCTTAGAAAATCCTGCTGCTAGGTAAGAAAGCTGTAGTTCTTTATAAAATCTCTCAAAGACTTCTGGGGCAAAGTCACACAGCATCAATGGGCTGACAAAAATCTTTATCTCATTCTTTTTTTGGAGTTTTAGATTAAGAGGGTCTATCAAAAAGCTCATGCTGTTTTAAATTATAGCTCACAGGAGGAAAAAAAAAAACGATTTCTCTATTGGTTTAGGATTTCTATAAGAAAATCCTACTGTCTCTTATACTCTTGGAGATCACAGTAAATATCTAAATACTTTGCTAGCTTGTTTCCTCAAATTGTTTTCCTTGCATTTTGACTTTTTAAGTATCTATGTATTCACTGCTGCATAGACAGAATAAAGAAACTTGCCTCTTAGAATTTATGTATTAGAAAAAACTGCGCCATGCGCATGTCTAATTCAAAGAGCAATTTAGCCCCACTCAAAACCATTAAGTGTTTTGCTCTGATATAAAATAGAATAAAAGAGGTTCTTTCCAAATGAGAAGCACTTTTCTTTGCTTGTGAATTTTATGCAACACACAGTAAAGCTCTAAAATATACAGAAATGTTCTGTTGTTTTATTTTTTCAAAAAATCATAAATAACTTGATATTTTTAATGGCAATGTCTTTAAAATGTTTATGTGTTTAGTTTTGAAATGCTATAAAGGTTGATCTGTAACTGCACATAATTATTCTGTATGCTATAAACACAAATAAGCATATTGTTTCTAATTTACATACATATATTATCTATATAGATAGATTTCTGCTCTGTACCAATTGTCTGTTTACTTTACCCCATTTGCAGTAGTACTGTAGTTGCATGCACATTAAAGATATCAGATTTTATTGTTATTTTGTTATAGGAATATTTAAATTTTGTACATGTTGTGCAGTCTTGTGGCTTGCATCACCTCAGGAATAGCTGAAAACCATGGATAAACAAGTCCCACCCAGAAGAATTGGTTTCTGTGGCTCTGTAATGAGGTTCAAGCAGTAGTACTTTAAGAAAACCCCTGTGTTCTTAATGTGAAGTTGATTGAAAACCACAGGTGTGGTTCTTTGCTACTTATCCTGAGAGTTCCTAAATACTCAATACAGTACATAATTTAAGGAAAATGAACCCTCTGCGTCCTATCTTTCCTACATCTGAAACACTTACTTTTCTAACCTAAAAAGTAATTTGAGTGATACACAGGTTTTAACATTAGCAGAACTCGTGACTCTTTTAGGACTTAAATTGAATTCAAAGGCCAGATGAGTCTTGCAAAGCCTAGGCTCTGCTTTTCTTTTTGCTACATATATGCTGATGTCATGCTGTATCTTGTATTGAGAAATTCCCAAGCTAAAAACTACCTCCCTCTAACAATCCAAAGTTAGAAAGAAAAGCAACCAGAGAATGTTTCGCTTTGCTTCCTCCAGATTCTTAATTGAAAGACCTAGGTTTAAGCCAAATGGAAACATATGGGCATCCTATTTTGAATAATGATGACACTTTGTTTTCATATTTTATCAAAGGAGAAGCTACATCAATAAAGTTTCAATTATTATCACAGTGAAAATGAGTTAGCTGCATGAAATGCGGTTGAGTGAAGCATTATATGTGAAAATATAACAGAATGAAAGGCATTAGTAACATGGAAAGCAATGCCACCTATTAAGGTGAGCACAAAATCATATATTATAGATAATGAACAGTAACTAATATCCAAAGTCTGTGTACAGACATAGTAGTAGGTTATGAAATCTTTATGATCTTAATAAATATGAATTTAATCTTTAGTCAGCAGAATATCAGTTCAACAGTAAACTAAAAGAATAGTGTGAAATACTCATTCTTTTTAGTTAGATTAGTTGCTTTCTTAGCAAATTTTACTTGGTGAAACATAAAATTCTCACTTTTCTTCACACGATTGTTGTCAAACTGTGAGGATGGTAGTGAAGCTTAAGGAAATCTTGCCTATATATGAATGAAGGAACTTTAAAAGTATTATGAAAGTTTATGATATTATTAATCTATATGTATATTAATCTGTATTATATTTTACTGTATGTATAACTACATCATCAATGAAACAAGTTTATCTCTTAATGCTCATGATAATTCAATTTTATCACATTACATTTTAATATTCATGTTTTTATGTACAATTCACATATTGAATTATTTAAAAATATATTTGAAACTTGCCAAAGAGTAAATACTTGACTTGATTCTATTAGGAAAATAGTAATACTCTTGAGATCATGAGTTGAAGCACAAGGTTTATGAGAAACAACTAGAGAGAATGTGAACACATAATTTGGCATACACATCAAATTTTTGACAATAGTTATCTGAAACCTATTAAATGAAATATTATCAATCTGCCTCACAAAATTTTGGCCTTTTTTTTTTATTTTTACAAATTACTTCTTTTAAATAGTGATACCTATTTTTCTTCAAGATTTTCAGCTCTAACTTTTTTTTAACATTTCTGTATCTGTAACTATCAGAAAAATTATTAATAATCTCTGACAATACCGTCTGATAATGAATTAAATAATCACTATTTTCCAAACTCATTCATTGGTATATATATGTCAACCTCAATGCTGATATATGAACAGAAAAATAATCAATAAGGATAAATTCCTCAATATCTCATATAAACTAAAATTACTTAAAATATTATCTAATCAAAATAACAATAAACTTAAAAAGTAGAAAATTTCTAACCAGTGATAAGTTTAGCATAATGTTGTACCTAACTCATGTTTAAAAATATTTAAAATATTTGGAATGTTAAGGGAGATACACAATAGTAAAACTAATACAAATGCAGCTGAGACCTCAGGAATTGTAAATCCCCTAATGCACATATTAAAAGGAAAATGTGCCTGAAAATTAATTATCAAATTGTATTTTAAAAAGGAAGAAAAAGGAGCATATAAAATCAAAAAAGTAAAGGAAGGACATAATCAAGGGAAAAAAAATCAGTCCTAAATTACCTGGCTTCACTTGTAAATTCTGAATATCTAGTGAAAAATAGCATCAGTCTTAATACACAGTATTCCAGCTATTAGAAATAGACAAAATACTTCATAAATAGTTTCCAGAGTGACCATAATTTTGATACAGAAGCTAAAAAGAACAAAGGTAAGAAAAAATTTAGAGATCATCCTGAGACTTTGCATATAAATATCCTAAACAAAATACAAACAAGTTGAATCCTGCCATATATAAAAATAATAAAATAGTTTGACCAACTGAGATTTATTCTACAAATGCTGATTTATTCATAAATTTATATTTGAATTTTAATCTATATCTTCAAGATATAATATTAGTTTAATATCCAAATATAAATATAAAGTTTAATATTCAACTATAGTTTAATATTCAAATGGTTTTCTATTCAAATATGAATTTTAAAAAATATCATCATGTTATATTTTAGTCAGATTAACAAAAATAGCTAAGAAAATCAAATTATGAGAAGAAACAGTTTATTTTTACTCATGGTTTATCACAGGTTGGCAGCTAAGTGTTTAGCCTCTGGGCCTTCTGGGGAAAAATTTAAGATGCTCGTCATAGCAATGATTTTAAAAGAAAATAATGAGATAACAGTATTGTTTTAAAAATTAAAGTAAAAGCATTCAATAAAATTTAGTATTTATTTTTGATATAAAAATTCTCATTGAGGGGCTGGGTATTTAGCTCAGTGATTAGAGTGCTTGCCTGGCAAGCACAAGGGCCTGAGTTCGATCCCCAGCACCGCGGGAAAAAAAAAAAAAATTCTCATTGGATGAGAAATAGGAAATTCACTGAATCCTATAAAAATAAATATCAGGTTAATATAGCAATCATGTCACACAATGGTGTAATACTGAATATTTTCTTTTTCAATGATAAGTGAAAAGGGGACATCCTCTCTATGGACCAGTGTGCTGGAGGCCCAAGGCAGTGTAACAAAAGAAGAACATTCTTTGAAAAACATGACTGCAATGGAAGAAGTAAAACTATATGAAATATATGAAATGGCTGTGGACAGTAAAACTATATAGAAGTATATGAAATGGCTGTGGACAAAAAAAGTCAAAAGCAAATCTACAGATCTGCCCGTTTGGATACAATACAACAATTTCTAAGTCTCTGCAGGGTCGGGGCTTTCAGAACAAAAAATTACTGGAAACCTGCCTTAAGAGATGATTGAAAGGGAATCAAACCTAGGAAATTAGACATAGTGAATAAATTCAAAGGTATTTACTGTTTATCTCCCACGGAGATATTCATTTATTTTCCGAAGGTTAACTGGTTAAGGGGTATTTTCTTACTACATTTAGGATACTTTAGAAAGGCAAGTGCCAATACTAGAGAAGAGGCCTATCAGTGAAAGCTTCTGCATATCTGCTTCATAACTCGTAGTCATGGTGTTACTGTTACTTAGAGTAGAGATTCCCTGGACCTGTACATTCCATATAACTCACACCACGACAACCTATGGGGGAAAATGAGGCATGAACTGGCAAGTAAATAATTGCAATGTTTCTGATCCAGAAGCCTTGTGTGTACTTTCAGGAATATATGCATGCTCTTATACAAACATGTGTGCATGTATAAC
>PVJO010028812.1:0-17584 GCA_004026905.1 Hystrix cristata
TGTGGCTGGCTTCTTCACTTAGTATAATGTTTTTAAATTTATCTATGTTATGGCACATATCAACATTACATTCCTGTTTATGGCCTAGTAATATTCCGTTGTGTGGATAAATCAGTTTTGTTTATCCAGTCATCAGTTGATGGTAATTTGAGTTGTTTCTAGATTTGACTATGAATAATGCTGGTATGAATATTTGCATGCCAATTTCATATAAACAAATGTTTTTAATTTTATTATACATATATGTATGTACTCGGTAGTAGAATTTTGCTGGGTCACGTGGAATGATTAGTTAGCTTTCCGATTACTGGGACAAGGGACCTGACAAATACAAGTGGAAGGAGGAGGGATTTATTTTGGCTCACAGCATCAGAGATTTAAGTGCCTGGATAGCTGGCATTGGGCGAGAAATGGCACAGCAGAGGAAAACTGCTCAATCTCTGTCAGCCAGGAAGCAGAAAAAGATGGGCAGGAACCTCCAAAGGCACACCCTCAGTGACCCACTTCCTCCCACTGGGCTTCAGCTCCCAACAGGACCTTCCACTGAGTGTAGGGACCTTATGACCCAATCACCTTTCAGAAGTCCCACCTCTAAACACCTGAGACTTCTGGGGGACGTTTTGAGTCTAAACCACTCACCTTCTATCCCTGGCACCCAAAAGGTTCGTGTCCATCTCATCATGCAAAATGTATTTAGTCCATCTCCAAGAGCCACCAAAATCTTAACAGTTCCAGCGCTGCTCAGAAGTCCAAATCCAAAGTCTCCTGAGATTTGAAACACACTCTTAACTATGAGCACCCATAAAAATAAAAAAAAATGAGTTAAATACTCTCCACATATAATAGCATGAGGGAATGGGGGCACATAAAGGAATCAAACCAAAGCAAGTCCAAAATCCAGCAGCACAAACATCAGATTCTGTTGCTCTCTGTCCAGTATCAGAGCACATGGTGGTGTGACGTGAGCTCCAAAGCACTTGGATAGCTCAACCCCTACGGCCTTGCTGATTGTGCCCCACATGTCCTCTCTTTTGGACTGGCTCTGCTCACTGCATCCAGCTTTCCTTATCTGACGTCACAAGTTCCTGTTCTCTCCACCTTCCTAGGATATCTATTGCAGCTTCAGCTTCACTCCCACAGCTTCATGCTTCATGCTTCATGCTTCACCGTTTCAAGGACTCCTGGCAGGAACTTCAACCCTGTTACACATTTTTGCTTGGCCTTCCAGGCCTTCCTTTGAAATCTGGGTGGAAGTTTCCATGACTCCATAACTCTCGCATTCTGTATACCTGTAAAACAAGCACCATATAGATATATATAATGTCAAAGTCTGCCACCAGTTTAAGCACTAGCCAGGCTCCCTTGGATGATGACTGCATTGAACTCTTGAGTACTCGTTTCACTAAACTCAGAAAAACACTTCACCCTGAGTGAGCAGAACAGCCTGGGGTTCTTTTTTCAAAGCAGAGTCTCTCAAAGAAGATTTTACACCCTTGAATCTGTGATGGTTGGGGTCTGGCCATTGTATGGATGCTTTCAAGGTATCTTTCCCAATGTCCCAGTGCAGAGTGTTTTGTTTTGTTTTGTTTTGTTTTGTTTGTGTAGTGTAGCAACCAAACCTCCCTTACCCCTTACTTTACACATGCTTCTTTTATAACCAAACTGAATTTTTTTTTTAACCTTTTGGTTCTACTTTTTGTTCCCAGTGCTTACTGTAAATCTGCCTAAAAGCAGCCAGAAGTACCTATGCCACAACATAAACATTAGGCTGCCTTGAAATTTCCTCTGCCATATTAATTAGTCTACTGCCTTTAAATTCATCCTCATACAAAGTCTTAACATGGACCAAAAATACAAGTTCTTTGTCAGAATGTAAAAAAAATAGATAAATAAATAAAAAAATCTTCTAGTCCACTTCTCAATTGAATCTTCATTCACACCTGAAACCTCATGAGCCTGGCCTTTACTGTCCACATTCCATTTCAGCATTCTAGTCTTCTGAGCTCTGGCCAGAATTGCCCATAAAGCTCTTACAGCATTCCAGAGCTTCTTTCACTGACATCTCCAAACTTTTCTAAACTACTTCTGCAAATTAGTTCCAAATGCTTCTGAATCATATAGTCAAGTATAGTGACAACAATGACCTCCTTTTTCTGGTGCCAACTTTCTGTATTAGTTGGTTTTCCTGTTGTTAGAACAAAGTACCTAATATATATATATATAACATAAAGGAAGAATTCATTTTGGTCTACTGTTTCAGAGGTTTCAGTTCACATTTGGTTGGTGCCTAGGCAGAAACAGCGTGATAAATGAAAGTTGCTCAACCTCTGTCAACAAGGAAGCAGACAGAAAAGAACCACATCAGAAAACATAGCCTCCCAGGGTACCCCTAATGACTTCTCATCTTTAAATAGCCCCCACCTCCAAACAGCATATTCAGCTATGGACTTGTCAATGGATTAATCCACTAATGAGTAATAGCACTTCCACAATCCAATCATCTTCCAAAAAACCCCACAGATGAATACATGAGACTTTTGGGGGACATTTTATATCTCAACCATAACAAATAATTATTCTATTTTAATATTTTGAGAAACTGCAGTCCTATTAGTAGTTAAGAAGCTTCCAATTTCTGCACACCTTCACTTCCAACACTTTGTTATTGTCTTTATTTTTTATTCTAGTCCTGCTAGCAGATATGAAATGGTACCTTATTTGTCTGATGACCAGTGATGTTCAGTTTCTTTGTATGTACTTGTTGACCATTCATATTTTTTTCATTTTTGAAGAACTATTAAAATCTTCTGCCTATTATGGGGGGAAAGTAATTTGTCTTTTTACTTGAGTCATAAAATTTCTTTATGTATTCAGGATACAAGCCCCTTATCAGATAGAAGACATAATTTTTCCCATTCTGTAGGTTGTCTTTTCATTTAATTGATGTGTACTGGTGAATGTTTGTAGGTTCATGAATTTGCTCCAAACTTCAATTTTAAAATTTGTCTCAGTATTTTCTGCTGAGCAGGAAACAAGCCTGAGAGTATTGATGTGAATAATGTTATGCATACACAATATTCCATTTATCAGAAACTACTACATCATTCACAAAAACAGTCTTCTCATGGAATCTTGGTAAGCGTATCAGCCAATGGAAAAAAATTTTAGTTTTGATAAAGCAGTAGAGAAGAATTTATATCTAATCAAAATTGGAATTTAATAATGGAAAACTTTGAAAGACCATTCTTACATAGTTATGTGTGGTATAACAATGTTTTGGTCAACAGCAGACAACATAACAGCAGTGGTCCTGTAAGATTATAACAGATCTAAAAAATTCCTACTGCCTAGTATTTCTGCTGTGCTCTTTCTGTGCTTTGACATGTTAGGTGCACAAATAATTAACCCCTGTGTTTCAGTTGTCTGCCATATTCAGTACAGTAACATGCTGTGCAGCCTTATGTCCTGGGCCTGTAGTAGGACTTACCATTTAGGTTTGCACGAGTACACACCATGATGGTTGCAGTGACAAAGCCAACTGCCGGGGCCTTCCTCAGACACCTCATGACTGTGCGATGGTGCCTGACTGTATTTTCAAAATACTAGTTGTTCAGA
Organism: Hystrix cristata; assembly: GCA_004026905.1. Lineage (NCBI taxonomy): Eukaryota > Metazoa > Chordata > Mammalia > Rodentia > Hystricidae > Hystrix > Hystrix cristata. Next base: position 3,616 of record PVJO010028812.1, read on the forward strand.
AACATGTGGATTTCTCTTTAACATGACTTCTCCCTTCTTCTTATTTTTTGCCTCTTTTTTCCTTTTCCTCCTCCCCCCTCCTTCTTCCCTGTTTCTATTTCAGATTGAAAATGGCTCAAGCATCAGTCAGCAAATTGACATCAGAGAAGAAAGTGGAGACAAAGAAAATCAATCCCACTGCTAGTTTGGTAAGCTGCATTTTTCAACATAGCCTCCAGATTTCTCATATAACAGAGGTGCTCCTGGGATGTCTGAATTTAAAGAATAAAAGTCATGGATGAAATGCAGCATTCAGACCCTCAATTCCCATGTAGAGTAGCATGTGGTAAAACAGAATATGTGAAAGTAAAGGAGCAAAACATGGCTTCTTACGTTTCTCTGGAAACTCAACAAAGGCTATTTCTGATAAGCCAGAATTCATCACTTCACATTTCACATCCCTCCACCACACCACAATTCCCCTTATCTCAAAGTACTTCTCTCCTGAAATATGTGTGTATTCATTCTCAACAGTTCCATTTCCCCAATTTAGGGAAGGGGCAGGATATCGCATTTTGATGGTTGAGAAAGTTGAGTTGCAGAAAGACACAGCCTGCCTAGTGTCACTTGGCAAATGGATACCAAAAACCGGGACCAGAATCTAGGTCCCCTGACATCTCTTCTTGTGCAAGGAACCAGCAGTCCATTCAGTGTTTCTAAATTTGAGAGAAAGTTGTCCTCCAAAGTACAATGTTCAATCAGCGTCATGATGAATCTCCACTGTATGATACAGACCTTAGATTAGCTAAATGATTAGGAACTAAGGATATTGGGAAAGAGGCTGCCTAGATTCAAATCCTAGCTTTGCCACCTAATAGTCATGAAACCTTAGCAAATTTACTTCACTTCTTTCTCTTGAGTGGAAAAAACAGGAAATAATATTATCTTTGATTTAGGGTTACTTTGAGGAAACTGGGATAGGGCATATAAAATACCTCACACATACTGGGAGCTCAATAAATGTTAGATATTTTTCTTGTTACTGTGAAGTCCACCAGCTTTGAGTGGCCCTGAGAATGGATGATAATATCACTCCCTTCTCTTTGGTTTTCAAGCACAACCTTCTTTTCTTTTTTAATTTTGTTTTTTACCAAGAACATGTATTAGTACATTGTATACATAATGATCATATTATTCATGGTTATTTTGTACCCATATATGATGTATCTTGGTTTCCCCCCCTCTTCTCCACTCCTCTCTTCTGCTCTCCTCTTCCCTATTTATAGCAGGTTTATTTATATTTTTCCATTTTTCACTTTCCCCTTTCTTTCCTTTTTCCCTTCCTACTTTCCCCCCTTCTCCCTCTCTAATTCTCCTCTCTTTTGAATATTATCTTCTTATATAATATCTATTACACCTCTTTGTCCTTATTTACACTTATGATTTCTCATATCAGAGAAACAATTCGATGTGTACTCATGAGTATCTGATTTATTTCACTTAAGAGTATGTTCTCAAGGTGCATCCATTTACCTACAAATGTCTCTAGTTTAATCCTTTTTTATGGCAGAGTAGTACTCCATTGTGTAGAAAAACCACATCTTCTTTAGCCATTCATTAGTTGGTGGGCATTTAGGTTGTTTCCAAGACTTAGCTATGACAAATTGTGTTGCTATGAACATGGTTGTGTATATGTCACTGTGGTATGATGATTTTAATTCTTCTAGGAAGATACCAAACAGAGGAATAGCTGGATCAAATGGAACCTCTAGTTGTAGTTTTTTGAGGAATCGCCACACTGATTTCCACAGTGGCTGGACCAATCTACATTCCCACCAACAGTTGAGGAAGGTTCCTTTTTCCCTGCAGCCCCACCAGCATTTGTTATTGGTTGATTTTTTTTGATAATCGCTGTTCTTTCTGGAGTGAGATGGAATCTTAACGTTGTTTTGATTTGTATCTCTCGAATGACTAGTAATGTTGTTCACTTTTTCATGTGTTTATTTGCTATTTTTGTTTCTTCGTCTGAGAAACGTTTATTCATTTCAGATGCCTATTTTTGGATTGGGTCTTTAAATTTGGCTGGGGGTTGATTTTTTTGAGTTCTTTATATATTCTAGCTGTTAGACTCTTGTCTGAGGGACAGCTGGGAAAGATTTTTTTTCCCAGTCTGTGGATTTTCATTGCACTGTATTGGTGATTTCTTTTGCTATGTAAAAACCTTTTAATAGGATGTGGTCTCAAGCACTGATTCTTTGTATTATTTCCCATGCAGTCTGGGTTCTGTTCATAAATTATTTTCCCTACCCCTATGTCTTCAAGAGTTCTTCCTATTCTATTCTCTAGTAGATTTAGTGTTTCTGTTTTAATGTTTAGATCTTTGACCCACTTCGATTTTAGTTTACTACATGGTGAGAGACATGTATCTAGTTTTAGTTTTTGGCATGTGGTAAGCCAATTTTTCCAGCACCATTTATTAAAGAGGCTATCTTTCTTCCAGTGAGAGTGTTTGGCTCCTTTGTCGAAGATGAGGTATTTGAATGTATTTGGAGTTGTTTCTGCATCTTCTAACCTGTGCCATTGGTCCTTGGGTCTGTCCATTTGCCAGTACCATCCTATTTTTACCACAGTAGCTTTATAGTATAGTTTCAGGTCAGGGATTGTGATCAAGCGCAACCTTCTCTAGTTGTGTCGCACAACTTAGTTGATCTTTTCATGTTACAAGGTTGTTCTTTTTTTTGCAGCGGGGGAGGGGAGCTACTTTAGTTTGTTTGAAGATCCAAGTGGAGTCGAAGTAATAAAACGAGATTATTGTCCACGGTGTCTCTACTAACTCCATCTGCATCTAAATGAAGGGTGCGTGAAGTTGAATAAGAAGTGGAGGTATTAGTGCCATAGAGATGGACTGAGTGTCTACCATCCACATCTGAGTGGACTTAGGTTCTGTGCCCATGCTATGGTACATTCATTATGCTCATTTGTATGATTTTCAGGCAGTGAGCTTGATTCTAATTTTTATCTTCCTCCTCCATCAGCCTCCGGCCCTTTCCCCATGTCAGTTATTTGGGCCTTGACCCTGATGTTTACAGCCAAACCTGTTCCATAGGGACAGAGAGAATGGGGTCAACCCTGCTAGCCAAAGGGAAGCTGTGAATTTACTGTGATACCTTTTAGAAGTCAACCCCCTCTGCGATCCGAGGCTGTTAGGGTTGTTGCATGGTCTGTTTGTGAGGGTCGTAGAAAGTTAGGGCAGAGCTTGTAAACATTCAATTTCTGATTCAATTTCTGATTCATTTCATACTCAGGGATGAGTCCCAAACCATGGTAAGTGTGTAAAAACTCATCAACTTTAGTTGATATCCAACCCAATTTAGCTATTTATTGCAACACCACAGCTCCCAGGTCAGAACCAGCTGGGATCCATTCTCAAAAGGTTTCTCTCTATACCTGCTCCTTCCGAAGGAGTCCCCTTTTCCTTTTTTCCTTCTATCCTCTGTTAGCCCTCCTTGAGGACCAGACACCCTCATTCCCACTAGGTTTAATTTATTTCTGTAGAGTTACAGAAGCAGTGAGAGTCCATAGCTTTGTTTCGTGTCTTTCCAGCAGACCTACGTGCCCTCCCCCTTTAGCAGGCTGCCCCTGAGGAGATGGTGCAGAGAGCAGAGCAAAGCATCTGGGACAAAATGGGAGCTTCTGTCATTCTGCATAGATGGAATCTGGCCATCTTCATTTTGCATGGCCCTTGTTCATTTCTGCCAAGTTGCTCATCAGCAGATACATTCAACTTGGACACAGGATTTTGTTTTTGTTTTCTTTATATAACTCCCTAAAAACTATTCGATTGTTTCCTTGTGCCAAAAGCTGAGCAAGAATGGGGTGGGGGGAGTCATCCAATGACACTGCACAATTACAGTCTTTGTCACAAACAGGGGAAACAACACAGACCAGACTGGCTGGTAAGGATCAGTGTTCTGCATGGGTATAGTTGATTGACTGGCTGGTTATTCACTTTTTGTTTCCTTGTGTCTAAGGGAGTAAGAGCATAGGCTAGTAGCAAGAGCAGGTAACAGGTTTTAGAGAAAGAAGGGTGTACGCTCATTTCTAGGGTACTTGGTATACTCAGCATTCTAGACCAGAAATGAGAAACGTATCAAAATTTGAGAAGGCCAAAAAAAAATGAAAATAATGATAATTTCCTTTTTTTTCCCCCTTAACAGAAAGAAAGACTGCGTCAAAAAGAAGCCAGTGTGACCACCAACTAAGATGGAGACCTAAGAAAATGGCAACGGTGGCTATGTAGAGCCTTGTGTTTGCCTTCACAACCCCAGTGCTTCAGGGAACCCCAGTGCTTGAAAGATTCCTCATTCAGTGTTTCCTTTGCTCCACCCTTTCTGAGGGCATCTGCAGTGAGTCCCCTGCATCTTCTGTACGAAGGCCCTTATTAAGCCCCAGGAGCAATGAAATGAGCTATTTAAGGGAACACTGAGGAGTATTTAATAATTGTTTCTTGTAGCAAGTCCAAACTCCACTCCACTATGAGATGAGAAGAAATACCAAGATTTTCTAGAAACTTTTTAAGGGCTCGATTTCAAGCTTGATATGTATAACACAGTCACAGAAAGGGAAAGTTCTTTTGTGGCAGCTGCCTCGGGAGAGCTTAAGTCTTGCTTTTTACATGTTACTATTTTGGTTATTGGTCTTAATTTTGATCCTGCTGCATCAAACTCTATTAGCATTTCTCTGGCCAAAAATGTTGAAACCTACCAGAACTATTTTTTGAGAGGTTTAAGGCTGTGTATATCCTAAAGAGGGCAATGATTTAATTGTTGTTGTTCATGTAATGAAAAGGAAATAAAATACAGTTGTGTGTGGGTGGAAAGTTTATAAATAACCATAAACTTCATCCTGGAAAATAAGTTATTAACAGTTAACATCAGCCATTAAGAGAGGCCCGTTCTTTTGTTTTTACATCAGTTCCTTGTGGCTTTCTGGGTCTGCAGAAACTCTGCCTCTCTCCCCCTACCTCCACACGAACAGTCATATCTGAGAAGGGATGGCGTTGTGTCAGAGCACCTGCTTGGACAAGTGACCCTGTGGGAGAAGACCTTTCATATTTTGGATCCCTTGTGAATAGGAAACGCCATGTTGCCATGCAGCTCAGTTCTGCACCATATTCTGAGACTTGAGGCTGGACCTTTCCCAACCACCCTCCGGAAGCAGTTTCCAAACTCACTGCTGACTGCCTTTATTGTGACCTTGGCTGACAGGCACAGGGAGTAGGGTAGCCAGAGGTATTTCCTGTTAAAAAGTTTAATGGTAGGGAAGAAAAAGTCCTTTGCAGCAAGATAAACAGCAGGCGATTGCATTAATATTAAACTTGGAATGGAATATCAGGCATAGGTAGCTTTTTCTGATCCTGGCTCTTGAGTCACAGAGGAAAACCACCCTCAGCTTCTCCCTGACATTTTTCCTCTTAAACCAGCATTCTCGGAATCTATTTTGGGTGGGAACAAAAAGAAGACAGGAGAGGAATTAAGAATTAAGATTGAAGACTGTCATTCTTAGGTCTTGATGAGATAGAGGCCCAAGCTTTCTCCTCCAGTTGGTGGACGGTCTGGAGATGAGTAAGAATCTTACATCCTTTCCTGACCTGGCCCTTGCTCAGCAACTTCCCAGGGCCTCTGAACTTTGCAGATGCTTGAGTGTCTTCCCAGGATATGCCTGCCAGGCATCAGCCCTCTGGAGACACTCCTATGATAGATTCAGCTACCGAAAGGGGAACCATATTCTAACAGAATGCAAATCTCACTCAAGAATGCACGGTAAAGATCAAATCAGGGCACCTACACCATATGCATGCAGATGTTTACTGCCTTTTTAATGGTTCCCAAGGAAGAAATAAGGTCAGATGGTGGCTTTTTAAAAATTCCATATGAAAGACAGACAATAGACGAGGAGAAAGGGAACTTACATGACTAGGACGGTGGGAAGTTGCTTTTGAGCAAGAAGCTTTTCTACTGTTTTCTTACATACTTTTTCATTTACACTTAATTGATGAAAACTGAGGGAATTCACCAACTTTAGAGGGATTCCGCTCAGCTGTGCTGGGTTTTGTGATGCTCTTGCTAGTGTGACACTGAAGAAAAGTGCCAGTTTGGTCCATTTGGTGCAAATGATCTGTGCGGTCAGCACGGTCAGCTCCAGTCTAGATCCCTGTAGGTCCTTACAGGCTTGATGAAAGGTCACGAGCTTGGGGAGACTCAGGGGAGTAACTCCATGTCCGTGTCAGGCCTCGAAGCAGGATGCTCCTGAGATGTCACAGAGGTGCTGGTGTCACCATGTGCGTAAGGACACCCTCTCAGGGAACCAAAGCTGAAGAGTAACTGGTGGAAGCATTAATTTGAGAGACAAATATAGGCCACTTTGTATTTCATTCTAGTGAATAGAATGTGCAGTAAAATGTCCATTTTTAAAGGACTGATTTGTCTGCTCTGTTGGGAAAGATTAGTGGGCTTGTCCCGCTAGTCAGATGTCTTGCAGGCGTGTTCTAAGACACCACAGCAGAGTTTCCATCACTCTTTCCCAGTTTGAACTGCATCAGGTGTCCAGGATGCCTGTCGCCCGTGTCCACCACTATGGACCCAGCCTTCATTTCTAATTTAAATTCAGGCTCAGTAAAGGTTAACGACAGTTTGTTCCAGGCAGTCCATCTAAGATAATCTGGTGGCCTTTAAAATGGTCTGAAATGCAGCTGAGATTATGTTAAATGCAGAAGCTATGTCCATATTTTTCAGAGACAGGAGGTCATTTCAATAGTGCTTGGAGATTTGGGCACTTTAGGCAAGCAGGACTTTGTGAACTGCTCTAGGCACGACGTTCCCTGAAATAGAAAGCAAAGTGCTCAGGGTCGCCATCCCATGTCTAACCAGACACTCACACATGACTTACTAGGACGATGCTAAAAAAAACCCCTTACCTTCTAAACAACTTATCTCTGCCTAGCCAAGATTCATGAACTCTGAGGACACAGAGTGACAGCAGTCCAGATTCTTGCATGAGCTCTTGACAATAATCATCAAGTGCACAACTATAGCAACTATAGCATTATGTAGACCCTTGAGGTACTTGACCTCTGAAGTGTCAAGTATCAAGTTAGCAAGTCTGTCATATGTCTTTATCCCAAGGAGAGGCAACTCACCTGGAAAATAAAAACAAAAATAGAAGATATGGCCAAGCAGAAGGGATCACAGGTTGTAGAACACCCAGAAGACCGTAAATACATTTTATAGATTAGCTATTCCGCCTGGAGGGACCTTACCACTGATTAGAGTAGATTGGATGAGGAAGTGAATTTTCATTCACATCAGCTATTTTGTCCTCATAAAGAAATCTGCAACACAGGCGAAACAAATCCATGTGGCCAGTCTTTCCAAAATGCAGATAACTTGGATGGGTTTCCAGCTATAGGGAGAAAAAATTCAGCTGCTTGGAAAATATTACTGATAAGGAAAGCACCTTGAAAAACGTGGCTCAACACATCTTTCTCCCTTAGACTTATGTAACAGTATCCTTAACTCCAGTAGCAGTTGTATGGAGGCGTCCCCAGGCTCCGTTACACAGCTGTATGTGGCTGAGAGGCCCGTTTGCGTCATTTCTGCATACCCATCAGCTGTCGGCACCTTGTCAGAGGCACTGAACTTTAGTTTCATGGGTCTTCATTTTCCTTCCCAAGGAGTGGGCAGTCTACCAGATTCCCCTAGATCAATGCTTTGCTGAAGAATAGTGAGTTTAAGAGAGTTTTAACATGTTAAACTTGAAGCCAGTTCAGTAGCGTTATTTATTCCAAGACTCTTAACAAATAATGTGAGATAAACTTTGTATTGGGGGAATTTGTGTAGGTTATCTTGGAAATATGGTGATATTAAAAGGGCTGGTAGCTAACTCTGTCTTTTAAGACCACGAGGCTTCTGTCAACAAAGACTTCAGGGAAGCAAATCCAGTCTCATGCAGTAGGTTTGCTGTCCACCAGCGGGACTTACTAGATTGCATATTCTATCAAGTATGTGACTTGTGGAAGACTGATTTAACAGCAATTTTCATATGAAAGTGGTAGATAAAGCCATTGGTTTAGTCTACATTTTATCTATGCTCATATAATGTCGTATTTGTTACATCTTCTCTTCAATATAGAGAGAATCCAAAGGTTAATCCAACTACTTCTATGGACTCTTCTTTTTAATGAAACTAGGTAGCATTGGGCTGGCAGAATGCAAGGAGCCCATAAATTTAGGCAGAAATTAATATCCAAAGAATTTGACATGGGTTAGCCTCTGTCACACTTGAGCTGTCCCATAGGCTAAAAGATTCTCTGAATTCTACCTGTGCAGACAGGGGTGGTTCTCTACCTTTGAAACTATAAGAATGTCTTGGAAGAGAATATTTCTTCCCATAGACAGTATGAGTTTCCAATTCATTATTTTACACTTAGCATATGATGTAAGAAATCAGATGTCTTTTGGCATGCATGAGCAGTGGTTTGTAACATGTTGTCAACTTTCTTTCTTTCATCTTTTGCTTCCATAGCTTTCCTCCACTTTCGTCTTAGGAACCAAGTGTATTTTTGATTGTTCAGCCAGGTTAGCTTTCCATGTCCACCTTTCCAAAATGAAAGGAGAGGACCATAGACCACTGAGTAAACAGGTAAATGGTTCTCCACCCAGTGGCATGGATAATAGGTGTTCTGGAATGAACGACCCTCTGGAAACTCTTGGGGTAGATTTTGAATTCTGGTTTCTTTCCATGAGATCTATAAAAAGGAATGTAGCATACAAAAAATTTTACTGCTCTTCTCAATAAGAAACTAGAAAGATATTCAAAATCTTTACATGTTAGATATATTTGTGTGGACTCCAAATAGCTCTTTTTGTTCTTTGTTGCCAACTTGTCTCTGGATATGATCTTTATATATTTGACCACCAAGGCATAAAAAGGATAGGCTCAGCACCACTGCTAGATACCCCTAAAAAAGATAGAAGCTTTAAAATTAGAAATTGGATTATTTCTTAAGAATCTTTGGAGAAAGAATGTCATTGAACATCTGAGTCTTTTTGTTCTGTTGAATTGTACTTTAGATAGTATGGGAAGTGCAGTGTCCTTGGACATTGATTTAGGGGATCATACCTCGGCCTGGAAAATAAGCATTGGCGTGCATGCCTAGAACCTAAGTGAAATCAGTCAGTATCCTAATATAAGTTAGATGTGCCAGAAATGTAAATTGAGAGTCTAATTTTCTTAGCAACACCCTGGACCTAGGACTTTGCTTCCTAAAATGCATTTGAGCTATACAGTTGCCTTCATCCAGTCTTGTGAGGTTTCAAGCAATGGGAGGAGGGAGTAGATAGAAGACAGAGAAGAAAATGTAAACAAGGCCAGTACAGTGTTTTGTTAATATAATGCATTCCATTAAAAAGCTGTTGACTTTTATCTTGGTTGTATCATGAACAGGTTTTTCATAGAAATTAAAGTAACCTGTATTAGGCAAATGGAAGTGCCAGACATTGTATTGTATTGGCCAGTGCCAGACATTGAACTGGAAAAGCAAGTACCCCAGTGATACTGGCCTGCATTTGGTTTAATAACTGCACGGATTTCAGATTCATTTCTGTGGGCTTGTCCACGGACCTTCTTGTTTTCTCTGTGCCCGTTTCAGCATTTAGCTTCATATTGCTTTTCTCCTTTCAGCCCTAATGTTTCAGCCTTCCCTTGGCTCGCATGCCCCAGAGCTTCTTTCTGGCCTGTATCTTCACAGTTTCTCCCAGATCCAGCTCTTTTCACCTCTCTGCATGCTAGTCACAGACCGTCTCCCTCCGCCCTCACGCTACCCTCTCTGCCTCTGCTCCCCGGCTCAGCCCTTTGGACAGGGAGCGGCCCTGTCACCAAGGAGCTCCAGGGAGACACAGGACTGTGACTGCCTCCTGTTAATGTCAGCACCACCTCATCACTTAGAAAAAGGAAAATCCATAAAAGAGATGGAAAAATGCATTTCTTTTTTATTTTATTCTGCATTAAGAAGGTTGGGGTGGGTGAGAGTTGTTCTAGTCCTCAATTTCTCATAGATTTTACTTTAAAACTATCTAATTAGTGGGCATTCTTTTGACAGATGTATAAATCAGGTGAGGTCACCAGCTATGATACGTAAGACTAAATTTTTGACTCTCAAGTAACTCACTGTGCTGCTGAACAAACTGACTTCTTTTCAAACATTTTAATCATAAGGCTTTTTATTGCCGCTCCACTCTTACTTCTACTCACGATTCAAACATCTACCCCCGATCTGAATCAGGATGTTGACATTTTGTGGTTATTTTCAGTTTAACAGTAACAGTTACGTTCTTGAAAGCACTTAAGGAAAGTGTAAGCCTGTACGAAATAGTCCCCTACTTGACTTGGTAAAGGAATGGCTTTTTGGCTTAATTATTAGACCAATTTGTAAAGTAACTTTGAAGGGCTTTAAGCAACAATGAAGACAGTTTGGGACAGGAGAAGGCACTTTAAAGACATGAAACCTTGCATTACCTGCTCTTGGATATTCTGAATTATAATAAGCTGATTGGATTCAGGTATTTTTCCCTTTAAATTTTAAAAAATATGTATTTCTAATTTGTTTGCATATTTAATTTTGTCAAAGCTGAGAAATACTCATGAGTTGAATTTGTAAATGTTATTTGCAACCAAACGAAGTATTTATTTTTTAAAAAGAAAGGGTGATGGAACCAATATTGATTTGTATATAATGAAAGCGTGTGTGTGTGTGTGTGTGTGTGTGTGTGTGTGTGTGTGTGCGTTTTCTCCCTTGATGCTACTTGGTCACCATGTCAAGTGTATTTTTGTACATAGTATATTGGTTAGAAAAATGTAGATTGTTTATTCAAAGCATTCTATCTCTGTGATAGGTTATATTTATCCTAATCTATTGATACCTCTTAATTTGTTTTAAGAGATAGAAGTATATTTTTTGGAATTCACAGAGAATTGCATTCATGGCTTCCAATTGTAAATATGCTAAAGATACTTTAATAAATCTTGGTTTCATGTCCTTCTGGTATTCAACGCAGATTTGTTTTCAGGAGTCATTTAAAGCAATATCCTAACAATACTCTAATATTGAGAATACCAGTCATTTCTAACTTGTATTGTCACTCACGTGTAGTATTATTACTAAACTGTAAGATCTGGGTCTCAATTAGTCCATCATTTATATTTCCTTCTATCACCCCTGCCTACCCTACCAACAGTGCGCAGTCTAGCTCAGCATTCAAATCTAACGACAAACAGGTAAACTGCACCAGGTATTGTCTCAGCTAGACTGACCCAAAAGCAACATGGCTGGAAAATAAATTGCCCCCAAAAAAGAGCACATAGGAATTGGTGACTTCAAGTTGTGAGGGAACAGAACAGAAATGTAATTGTACGTATTCTGGCACCAAGCACAAGGTACAAATTTCTTTTCAAGGAATGACATAAAGCCAGCAGACATTTTAGGAACAAAACACTAAAACATTTTCGAGCAAAACACTTTTATTTAAATACAAGTATAATTATGTTTTTCAACAATTCAGCTGTTCAATATATTTGAGTTCTAGATGTTTGCTGAAATATGCTCCCATTATCTATAGCAACATTAGTGAACAGACATAGTTATTATCTAGGAGGATATTTCATCACAAGGAAATCTAAATCAAAGTGACACTGCAGACAATTTCTTTATTTCTGTAAAACTACAGGAGTTAGTGGATTTGATGAAATTTATACTCATGAATATATCACACCTAGGTCAAAACCCTTCTGACTGCTCAACTTGTGGATCAAAGTAAATTGTTCTCTTCATTATGTTCCTTGTACTCCTTTATAAGAAATGTTCTAGAACTGTTGTTTGTAAAGGAAAAGCTGAATACTCCTAACATTCTCTAGACATGAGATGAAGGCGTGTTCTGAATGACAGCACCCTGGAGAGGGTGGAGGCCTTTGTATCATAAGGACCTAGTGTACCTTAGGGAGAGTCTCCCCTCTGCTCTAACCAGCATCGCTCTCCCATGCTGAATTTACACATAGACATTTTTGCCTACTCTTTAAATTGTCTGTGTAGTTGATGGTCCAACTAACAGACTTGGTCTGTTTCACAGCGCTGCAACAGAATACACTAAACTGGGTACTTATTGTATAAACAGAAATTTATGGGTGCACAGTTTGGAGAATGAAAATCCCAACTCAAGGCACTAACACCTGGTGAGGGCTTTCTTGCTAAATCATTACATGGCAGAAGAGCAAACAGGAAAAGAGGGCCCCCTCTAGTCCTTTCACAATGACATTAACACCACCCACAAGGGTCAAATACTTGGATCTACTCACCTCATAAAGGTCCCACCTCTAAATCCTATGACAATAGCAATTAATTTAAACGTGAGTTCAGGCAGGGACAAAAACCCAAACTATATGTTTATGGAAATAAAAGGCCCTAAAATTGGCTTGCATGAACCCTGCCTGTATTGTCTTGCTTTAGACAGCTCTGAGTTTAAACTTCTCAAAATGGGTAACGTTTGCTCACCAAAATACTCCAAAGCAGTGGATTAAAGCAACAATAATCAGTTCTAATTTCTCATGATTTTTGTTTGTTAGGAATTTGGGAAGGACTCGTCTAACTGGATAGTTTTTTTGGTTTTGTTTTCGCTTTTGAGACTAGTTCTTCCTATGTAGTCCAGGCTGGCCATGAACTCACTATGAGTCCAGTCTGGCCTCTAACTCGCAGCCTACCTCAGACTCCTGAGTGCTGGGATTACAGGTGTGCACCACCATGCCCAGCTTCAACTAACTGGATAGTTCTTACTTGGCATCTTGTAAGGTTGCAGTAATATGAAATTGTGTTTATCAACACCCAGAAACTGAAAGATCTGAACCGGGCTAACGATACAATTCCAAGCTCTGACTTGGGTGGCTGGTTGGTTCTGGCTCTAGGCTGGAGGACTCAGTTCCTCTCCAATTGAGCCTTTTGAGTGGTGGAAGGTGAAAAGTAATGCTTGTGGGTGTTTTGTTTTGTTTTCTATTTGTTTTGTTTGTATTGCTGGGGATTGAACCCAAGACCTCACACTTCTAGGCAAGCTTTCTACCATTGAGCTACATCCTCAATTTGTAATGCCTTTTTATGACCAAGACTCGGCACTCACACCCAACCAGTAACCATGTTTTATTGGTTAAGGCATTTACAAAGGTCTTCCCAGGTTGGGAGAATGGAGAATTAGACCCTGCCTCTTGATGGAGGAATATCAACACCACATTGTAAGAGTATATTAGATGAATGCAACCATCTTTGAGAAATGCAGTTGGTCATAGTGATTTGTCCTATCTTTATCTGGCCTTCTTCCTTTTCCATTTACCCTGTTTTTCATCTTTTGAGGAAAGTCCACTCTTATTTCCATAGTGTTAGAACCAGTTGACATTCCCAGAAACAATGAAGAAGGGTTCTTTTTTCCCTGCAGACTCTCCAGTACTTGTTTTTTTTTTTTTTTATTTTAAACTAAGAACATGTATTGGTACATTCTACATACAATGGTCACATTCATTACATTTATTCTTTACCTATACATGGTGAATCTTGGTTCTCCCCCTCTCCCCCGCCCCTCCCCTCTCCTCCCTCCCCCCCCTATTTATATCAGGTTCATTCATCATTTTCCATATTTTCCCATTCCCCTCTCTTTCCCTTGTTGCCTTTCTGCTTTTCCCCTTCTTTCTTTCTAGTACTCCTCTCCTCTGCACGCCATCCTCCTTTTATATAATATCTATTACACCTCTTTGTCCTTATTTACAGTTATGGTTTCTCATATCAGAGAAACAATTCGATGTGTGCTCATGAGTGATTTATTTCACTTAAGAGTATGTTCTCAAGCAACATCCATTTGTATATGAATGACTCTAGTTTATCCTTTTTTATGGCAGT
>PVJO010028813.1:0-17637 GCA_004026905.1 Hystrix cristata
GTAAACATGTTCAATAATATTTTAAAATAACTTTTGACTCGAAACATATTATTTAGGTACTAACTTTAGAATAGTTATAACTAAGCACATATGCTCATCCATCTGCTCATAATATTCTGGTTACGATACTGTACTCAGAGTTTAATTAAGTATAATTTATTTAATCCCCACATTCCCACTTTACATAGTGTTTAATTTCCACTTTATCAAAGAGTAGCTCCTCCTACTTTTTAGGGTTGTAAATTATTTAAATTGTGTAAGTATGGCACACAGGTCTTTGTTATGGAAGAACTTCATGTTTTAGTTGATTTGATCAAAAAAACATTAATTGACTATTACCCCTTACCAGGGAACAAAAAGCAGATATGAAATTCATTCCTTTTTATGGGAATTCCTGCAAAATCCTTGTCAATTCATTCTGTTGTTGGATGGGAAGGGGGATTTAGAAAATATATCTCCAGGTTCTTTATTCGCGCAGGCAATGAATTGCAGGAGCGAATTCTAGGGCATTGGGAAAGTTTATTTAAGTAACAAAAGGGAGACTGGTTTGGCCAGGTGGGTAAAATAACCAGCTGACGCTGCAATTAGTAATCTGAAAAGGCCTGGGAGACTAGGGAGCAGGGGGCAAGCGCAAGGCAGAGGGAGAGCGCGGGGGGAGAGAGGGGGTGAGCGAGGGGGCGAGAGAGGCAAGAGAGGCGAGAGAGGCAAGAGGGCGAACTCGTGGTGCCATTCATATTTATCTGGATTCTGTTCTCGTGAGAGTTTCTGGATCCCGTGAGAAGAGGGGCGACTGAAATTTCACGCCCCAGGCTGACATCAGGTCAAAGCCACTCCCCAGGTTATGTTCATCTTCCCAGCCAGGTCAGGCCACGCCCTAATCCTATATCAATTCCTTTCTCAAATTCTCCTTCCAGTACACCTCCCACACTACTGCCATTTATTCTTTCAAATGCATGAGTCAAGTTGCATTACTGCCTTAGCTAAGCATTTCTAGGGCTCCTGTTGATGACAGCCTAAAACCCAAACACCCCTACACCCCCTTTTGTGTTGTCCCAGCCATCCTGACGACCTCCTAGAGATTTAAACACAATGCTTCTCCCAGGCCTTTACATGAACTAGTTCCCTGATCTTGAATACACATCTCCCTTTATCTCCTTTTGCTCTAGTGAGTAAAATATATACTGAAGACACCTCCCAACATTGTAATTTTTATTTCTTCCTTCAAAAAGAACAAATAAATTTCTCCCTAGCATCCTAGTTGTAATAACGTGGCCTGTATTCATTCTCTAATACTCTGGTGAAGGAGGGTTGGGTTGGGAGAGCTGGTCTCTGGGGTAAGAAGAGGAAGGTTGTGGGATTCAACCCAGAAAGCTGATTACACACCAGGGAAGCCTCAAGGAAACTGCCAGTTTTCACTGCCAGGACCGATTCTGCCACTTAAGACACCAGCGGGGTCCCTCCTCTTCAGAAGTCCTTGCACACATATAGCTGTTTTGCCTCCTTAAAACCTGTCTCTGTGTGTTTGTCACCTAGTATTATACTGGATTTCTTATATTTCTGTTTTGCCTGCAAGCCTGAGGTTTCTTGAGGGTGACTTGTCCATGGACAGCTCTTAATGTGCTCTAATGAAGAAGAGCAGGCCTTATTTCCACAGAAACTGATGAAAGAAACACCGATGACGTCTTCTGTGCCAGGCCTTGTAATAGGCACCGAGTGACAAAGGAGAAAGAACAATTAAGACTCACTACTCCATAGAGATCAAGGTTTACTCTATCAGCGTTGGGGTTTGGAAAGCCAGTTTTTAAAAAAAGTTTGAGGACCATGGAGGAGTATTACTTGTAATCAAAATATAATATGATGACTATCATCATGGAATCATATAATATTATACATCTGATTAACTTTGTCTTAAGGAATAATTACGAGGAGGTGACTAAAGGAAGACCAGGTGTGACATCTGTGGGAAAACACGTCTAAAGGCGCAGGGATATGAAAGTACGTGCCTTCAAACCAGATACAGAATTCGGGATGATTAGGGTGAGGACAGTACAGAAGGCACCGTAACTATTTAGTGATGTCTCTGATCCATTGTCATGCTGTTAGCTCTGAATATCCCCAATGCAGCAGGCTTTGAAAACTTAATGAGGCGTAGTAGGACTTGTAAGTCCCACGAAAGCAGAGGCCGCCCAGGCACTACGGGACTCTGGTGGCTCACAGCACGCTTGGGCTCACTGGTGTGGCGATGACATCGCTGGCTCTCTTGGTCTCCAGAGCTCTGTGAAGAGCAGCGACATCTCACTGGCACATTCCATCCTCTCTTCTGTCCTGGGTGTGTGTCCGAGAACATGACTCTTCCTCTTTTTTAAAAAACAGGTCGTTTTTATTTAAATTGCTATTTAAAATATTTTTTATTTTAATTGAAAAATAATAATTTCATATAGTTTAAATTTATGAAGTAAATATGTGATGTTTTGCTATATGTTTATATTATGGGATGATGAAATTAAGCTAGTTAACACCAATCCATCACCTCACATACTTTTTTTAGTGAAAACATTTAAAATCTACTCCTTTAACAGTTTTGGAAAGTATACAATCCATGTGCCCAAGAGATACTGACACTCTGTTTTTCAGTGCAGCATTGTCTGCAATATCTAAGATAGAAAAGCAACTTAGGTGGCAGCTAAACACTCCACGGCACAAAGGGAGGCAGAATATAGTGTTGTGTAGTATAGTTGAGCCTTAGAAAATAAAATTCTGCTATTTGTGACAGCATGGATGAACCTCGGGAACATTTTGCTTAGTGAAATAAGCCAGGAACAGAAAAAGGGTGAATAAGGAAAAAGGAGAAATTGATCCAAGTGAATAAACCTCGAATTGGACATGAGAGCAATTCAGTGTATACTCAGCCTGGAGATTTGAAGGAGGAGTGATACTTTTCCTTTTTCCATAATCAGGCATTAATTAGTCCAGACATTTTGATTAGGATAAGTCAGGGATCTTTTCTCAAACATTAAAAATCTTTATTTTCAAGGAAATTGGATATTGCTTAGTACCCAAAGTTCAAGGATAAGAAAAGCATCTTTCTTGCAAAATAGATACATTTCATTTAGGAGGTTTTTACATGTGGGCAGAGAAACTTGATCTCTTGAAAAGAATTTTTAAAATATTTTATTTTTCATTATCTTCAGAAATATGATAATTTAAAAATACACCCGAATATAAATAGACTATACTCAGGTCAATTTGAGTATGTATATCCAATTTTGATAATAGTTTTAACACAGATTGATGAATATATTTTTACAATTCTGATAATTTTCACACTAGTATATTATTTTTTCTCTCAGCTAGTCACAGTAATTAAGAAAAAAAAATTCCATAAGAGTGTGATAGAGCATCAAGCAATTGGGCAAACAATTTTTGTGAAAAGAAATAGAAAATTAATGATAAATCTTCAAATACTCAGGGGAAACTATTGTAATTGTAAGGGAAAATATCTTGTTCCCATCTATCTTATTATCAACTCTGTTACCAGCAGGTGTGTTTAGTCCTCGAGACCTAAGTAGCTTTTGTTTTTCTTATAAAATACAAAAGATAAATAACTTATGTTTCAAGTAGGCATCATTTCCCTGTAGAGACATACTTTTTCACTCAATCCATAACCTTTGTGTTGATCACTATTCTTAGCACATTTAGCATCTTAGTGGCAAGACACACACAGAATAGCCCTACCAGAGGATGGCCAAGTCTCGTAGACATAAAGGCAGACATCACTCTAAAGACAAGTCTACCTTCCTGGAGTTAAAACGACTTTCCAATGTGAACAGGTCTGACTGAGAAAAGGGAACAGTGTGTTGTCAATATCAAAAGGCATCACAATTGCCCTTGCAGGATGAGGTCTGCTTAACGTCATTTTGTAGAGCAGGGCCCACTTATGAGATAAAAGGAAGGTAGGAAGTTTTTGAGTGAGTTTTGCTGTGTACATTTGGGGATAATTGGAAATTCTAATCAGAAGAGGCTGAGAGAACATTATAATTGCAGAAGAAGGAGGACCACCAAGTGTCAAACTCTCATGAGGGCAATTGAGATTTATCACATGAGGGATGGTGACAAGGCAGGTAAAGATGGACGAGGTAGTTTGTTTTCACTGTGTTGAATTTAGCGAGGAAGTGAAAGGCAGCCTTTGGAGGACCAAGTCAAGCTCTGGGATTCATCAACTGAAATATAGGCCTAATGGAATGGATTTCAGGAATCTTTCTCTTAGTTCAGTCACAGCCACAGCATTATGGAGGAGCCCAAGGCAATATTTTAATGAAACCCTTCAAACCAATCAAATGTGCATTATCACTTCTATGTACATACACAGTAGATATATCCAAATCTCAGGTTGATGGCTGTATGTTTCACAAAAGTAAAGATCTAATGATACATTAAAGTTTTCTGTCAACAGAAATATTTGCTAAATAGCAAGCTAACAACATTAGATGTGTTGTCTTTTGCTTCCTAAGCCCAGGTACTTCCATCTGTACTCAATTATGTGCTGTAAATATTTGGAAGCAGCAAACAAAGAGCAAAAAGCCCCAAGGGGAGGACTAAGATTAAGATTTAGCTGTTACCTTTCCTCATTCAGGGCATTTCAAAAATCACATGTTTTAAAGTGAGCAAGTTGAATTAGTAAGAGGTATACTTCAAAGTCATTCTTGTTTGAACCCCTTCTTAAAATACGAAATTGCAGAAGAGGGAGGACCACCAAGTGTCAAACTCTCATGAGGGTAAATGAGGGCTATATCTTCAGACTAGCTCTAGATTCTTTCATGACAAGTAAAAACAAACACCTAAAATAACAAAGGAATCAAACACCAAATCAAAAAAATGTTAAATGTATGTAAAATAATAAGTCTACATGTCTAAAGTAAAAATTACACCATCCCTGCCTACTTTAAAATATTTTATCATATGCCTATTAGGATAGTCATTATTTTTTAAAAATCCCAAAAGTTTAAGTGTTAATAATGTTGTGCAGAAATTGAAACCCTTGTGCATTGCTATGGGGAATATAAAATGGTACAGCCACAGTGGCAAATGTTGTGGTAATTCCCTAAAATTTAGAATAAAATTACCATATACTATAGCAACTCTATTTCTGGGCATATTGCCAAAATAAATTCAGATAGGGACTAGGAGAGATATTTGTACACCAATGTTCACAGCAAAATCATACATATCAGAGAACATGTGGAGACATACAAATGTCCATTGATCAATAAGTGGATAAACAGAATGTGGTATATATAGCAAGGTCAAAATGCTGTGCTGCTTAAATTCTTGATAAAGTAATAAAATAAATGAGATAGTGAAAACTAAGTGCTTAACAGTGCATAGTATACAGTGCACATGCTAAAATAAATATTGCTTATTACAAACTTTAATAAATTTAAAAACTGCTTAAAACAATCTGCCTAATAATAACTTAAAATACAGTCATAATTAACCACTGTCAGGGTCTAATAAGCATAATTGTGATGGGTTGTCACTTACCAAGTAAGATACTTCCCATCACTTAAAGAGTGAGTAATACTTAAATTGGTAACCAAACAGGTGAGTGCAGACGAAATTGCATCTATTTGTCATCAATGAATATCTATTTCCTTAAATCTTTGTTTTAATTTTCCTCTGCATCTAATAAGATGTACACATTGTGGGTATCGATGGTGAAATAATTTTTAATGAAATCCAAGAGCGCACATAAGATTTTGACCCACTTCTAATTGTCTGCTCTGCAGCTTCCTAAAAATCTGTGATGTGGGAAGAACCCCCAAATGCAACACCTGCAGCAGCGAATTATAAATGAGTAACTGTTCATACAAGAAACAAAAGGGCTCCTCAAGTTTAGCATTTTATTTCAGCTGGTACAGTTGCAAACTGGTGTCACTATGACTGAGTTTGCTGGTTGTCATGACTACGGTTCCAAGTACTCACAGTTGTTTTCAACTCATTCAGGCTAACACAGAAGGGGGAATTTTCTTAAAATTGATTTAAATTTCTTTCTCTGTCTTTTCCTTTGTCATAATTTGCATAGAAAACTTCAGAGTGTGTCGCCTTCTCAATCTTATCTAGATCACAAGCTAGAGTAAGGTGAACTATTGTATTACTTTTAGTCTGTAGAATTAATTTGTATTGCCTGCATGGGGAAAGATATAAAACTGTGCTAGGAAATATGAAACATGTCCGGCTTTCAGAAGGGATAGAAAGCCTGGTAGAGCCAGTTTAGCTCCACAGTTTAAAAAAACCATCATTTTATTCTCAAGATCAATTTAATTAATTGATTAAAATATATTTAAATGAGTATTTCCCTCTATGAGAATAAAGTCTTAAGGAAATGTTTTTTACAATGTAATAAAGTAAATTTGAATTTTATCATATATAAATATATATATTTTACAAGTTTCTTGGTGGATTCCACTCATTATCATGGTGGGTCTTCTGTCTTCAATAAATCCCTTCAGTCATACTCAGAACTATGTTAGGTCAATTAGTTGTGTGTTTCTAACTAAAATTGACATGATCAGTTAATTATTACAGTGGCTTTTATCTAGATGTCCCCACAAAGCCTCATGAGCTCATAGGTGGGGCTTTCCAGGGGTGGCTGGATTTAGGGAGTGTGATAATAGGATTAAGCATTTGTGGTACTAGATTAGTCCACTAATTGATTTAGCATAGTTCTGGGTGTGGATAATGGGAAAGTCCACCTTGGGTGTGGGTGGCACCATCCCACAGGCTTGTAGCCTGGATAGGATAAAAATCCAGAAGGCTTGCTGCTCACTATGTCCTGCCTGCCATGCAATGGACTGTTCCTCCTCTGCCATGGTGCTCTCCCTTGGAGCCAGCTGACTATGGACTGAAACCTCCACAAACTATGATCTAAAATGAACTTTTCCTCCTTTAACTTTGGGTGTTGGGTATTTTGTCTCAGCAATAAGAAAAGTAATACAGTAATTTATTTTGGTTCATGAAGACAAATTCACATTAATACATGATTAATAATGTTAGGTAATTTATGTCTATGTATTAAGTAGTTTTAAGAATAGATTTGCCTGATGGCAGAAAACTAATGTATTGCAGAGTCTTTGAATGTCCATTAATGTTTCTAAATATGTATTTCCCAGTTGTCAAGGAAGTTCAGTTTTGAAAATCTGAAAAATGGTCATGTTTTATAAAGTTGATAATGGTGGCAGTAAAGTACAATGAGAACAGTAGCCTCATTTCTTAAATTATTCATTCCTCAGTGTCTTCAACAATTGAAAAGCAAAAATGTCTTTCTTATGAACTTATGGGAGTTCATTATAAGTACTATAGTGGCTTGCTAGTAACATATAAAGCATTTTATTATCGCAGCTAGGGCTATTACTTAAAAAAGATGCCTATTTTAAAAATCAAAACTTGTGTGTAAATACGTATAATTTTTAGGTAAAATATACATAGACAGTTATTACATTTATTCAAAATGTGGGATGAGAAATAGGAAATAGAAATTTATTTGACTTGCATGGCTTTGTGAGCTTAAGCCATAAAATAGATGAGTATGTATTTATAAGGGCTTAAATTTATGTATATGTGTATATATATATATATATATTTTATACACTTTTAACAAATTTACCTAAAAATCTTTTACCTTTCTTGTCTCACAGGGAAAGACATAAAGTTGCTCTAGGAAATATGACCGAGGTTTTCAAATTTGCATTGATGGAGTTTGGTGGCTAAATCTTAGCAGAATATATTGAAAATGTAATTCTAATTGTTTATAATCCTTTTGACTCCTATGTTTTTAAAATATCAGCATTTAGAAACCCCTCGAGGATGCATTTATCTAAATTAAGAGGAACTACAATCACATGTTTAGGTGATTCTTTTCTTTGTTCTGAAGATTTATTGTCATTAAAGCAAGTTTCTATTTTGTTACTGAGTTAAGTGGTAAAATTAATGCATGCTTATTTTTGAAAAGTTGAGAACACTGAAAGTTTTAAAGATGATAAAAATTCACACATTGTCTTACTTAATCCAAATAAAATCACAGATACTATTTTGATGAATTTCAGATCCATTAACATTTAAACTACTGAAATTAAAATTTACATAAATTTTGCATATTGGCTTTTTAAATTTAATATTATACCATAGTCTTATTTTTTCAATATTATCATACAGGATGTGTAAATATCATTTTAACAGTCAGGGCTCAATTAAGGAAGAGCCATATATATGTCAGCCACACGGTATACAACATATATGAGGTATTATTGAAAATATGGCAGGTGTTTAAATTTAAAAAATGTATTATGGTAAAAGAAGTATTGCTTTCTATCCCTCTCAAAATACTCCCCCTCACTTCTAACATACTTATAATACCATTTTTGCCAATTTCTGAAGCAGTTTGGGAAGTCCATTTTTTGGGGGGTCTTTAGCTGCACTGGCATGGTTGTCACCATGTCCTGGATTGCTTCAAAATATTTAGATTTCATGATCATTTTGACTTTGGGGACGATTCAGAAGTCACATGCTGCCCAGTGAATAAGGTGGATGAAGGCACACCCGCACGCCACAATGTTTTTACGAGCCTGCCTTTCCACTGAATGGCACTGAACAGCAGCAAGATAGATAGAGAGATAGAGAGACAGATAGATAGAGAAATAGATGGATGCCACCAAAAATGTATATACACTTCGGCAAAAGAAAAACTTGTATAAATATTTTAATACTATATTTATTGAGACAATATGAGATTAACACAAGTTACTTTGGAACTATATAATTACAATATCTTTATAATTACAAAGTGGTGGCCATTAGCTTCCAGATATATATTAGTATGGCGAACTGCTACTTGCGTACCCTTGGTCATTGAGATTGCTGCAACATGCATTTTCAATTTCTTCTGTAAGGACTGGGAGAGTAGTGAATTTTCTACAATATACAACATCTTCTAGGGTCCCCCATACGAAGGTAACACTATCTGTTGAAAAATATCATACTATTTTTCTTTTCCTGAAGTGTGTGTACATTTTTTTTGGCAGACTATACATACAGGTTTGTTGTACCCTGTAAAGACACTTAGGAAATAAGACTTCCACAACTGCTTCAGAAAGTGGCCATAACTATGAGATAAGTGTGTTCAAACCAAGGTGGAGTAATTTTAGGGATATCAATGACAATATTTCTTTTACTACAAGTTATTTTAAACACTCACTGTATAGTTTGATCACATCTTGGGTATTGTAAGAGGGGATTTAATCTTCGCAAGTGAGATGGCAAGGAACCAACATCATATTAAATAGTCAAAACTGAAAGCTTTCACTCTAAAATCAGGACTAAGACAAGGGTGTCCACTATCACCACTCTTATTCAATGTAGTTCTGGAAACATTAGCCAGAGCAATTAGGCAAGAGGACAAAAATAAAAGGAATAAAGATAAAAAAGGAAGAAGTTA
This sequence comes from Hystrix cristata, assembly GCA_004026905.1. Lineage (NCBI taxonomy): Eukaryota > Metazoa > Chordata > Mammalia > Rodentia > Hystricidae > Hystrix > Hystrix cristata. The sequence continues at coordinate 9,491 of PVJO010028813.1, forward strand.
AATTATCATTATTTGCAAATGACATGATATCTACATAGAAGACCCCAAAAATTCCACCAAAAGATTTCTAGATTTGATAAGCAAATTCAGTTGCGTAGCTGGATACAAAGTTAACACTCAAAAATCAGTAACATTACTGCACACAAAAAAATTCACTGGGAAAGAAATTAGGAAAGCCACACCCTTCACAATAGCATCAAAAAAATGAAATACTTAGGAATCAGTCTAACAAAAGACATAACAGAACTTTACATTGAAAACTACAGTGTTCTGAAAAAGGAGATCTAAAACAATGTCAGAAAATGGAAAGATACACCTTGCTCTTGGATAGGAAGAACCAATATAGTGAAACTGGCCATACTTCCTAAACTACTACACAGATTCAATGCAATCCTGATCAAAATACCAATAGCATACCTCACAGAATTAGGGAAAACAACCCTAAAATTCATTTGGAACCAGAAGTGATCAAGAAGAGCAAAAACAATTCTGGGCAACAAAGGCAAGGCAAGGCAGGGGGCATTACAATCCCTGACTTGCAATTATACTACAAAACTACTGGTAATAAAAACAGTATGGTAATGGCAAAAAGCAGACCTGAGGATCGATAAACAGGCTAAAAGATGCAGCAACAACTCCAAACATACTCAGCCACCTCATCGTTGACAAAGGGGTCAAACACCCTCACTGGAAGAAAGAAAGCCTCTTCAATAAATGGTGCTGGAAAAAACTGGCTTTTCACATGCCAAAGACAAAAACTAGATGCCTGTCTCTCATCATGCACTACACTAAAATCAAAATGGATCAAAGATCTAAATACTAAAACAGAAACACTAAATCTACTGTAAGATAGAATAGGCAGAACTCTTGAAGACATAGGTGTAGGCAAAGACTTTATGAACATTTTCTATGCATTCTGTGTCAGGTGCAGGACTCTGAAGTCAGCTGGCAGGTAAGTAAGAAGGAAAGACAAATGAAGCACATGGGAAAGAAGAGCAAGTGAACCTTTAAGGATCAAGTGACCCTAGGAAGCTGGACAAGAACCTCCATTGGTCTCTTGGGGCTGCCAACCCTCCATCTTTAATGATGGGAGTGACCTGCAAGGAGAAGCTGATGCTCACTTCAACAACAAAACACACACCTGGTGTAACAGTCAAAGAACTGATAAAGAGTCAGTGGGCATTGCAAGAGATACAACCTGCATGTTGATGCACAACAAGGGGAACCAGCAGCTGGGCCCTGGCAAGCTGGAACTGCAACAGCACACAGTAGTCTGCTCTGCTGTTCTCCTTAAAAAAGAGCTTTACCTGCCATGATCTCATTTTGCCTTCCAAATATCATGCAAAATGTCCTTTCCTGGCATTTCTAACTCAGAACTGTGCAGAAGAGAGAATTTTTGGAAATCCATATCCTCCTCAGGTAGGCACAGATTACTGAAATGATATCCATTTTACTATTTACAAAATATTTCATAAAATACACACAATATACTTGGACCACTATACCCAAATACTGAATTTTTGAAAACACCGAGATGTGGCATAGTAATTAGGTACACTGTATCACTCAACATTGCCTCTGAGAATCTTAGTGTTCGGTGTTTGTCAGTTACTTACTAATTATTTTGCTAGTTTTTCCCTACTTAAGCCTACTTCCCTTCAGGAAGGAGAGTGAGTGTGGTCATCAAGCAGGAGTCGCCGGGGATTTCTAAAACTGGTGTGTGGTCCTTGGCTGTGCTCCCAGAGCAGTCTGCATCAGGCCTGCTGCCGCGAACTAACTGACCAGAGCCGTCACCTGCGGTCCTGGCCTTTCACAGCATGCTGTAGTTGTGGGCAGGCCAAGTGTCTCGCTATCCAGGTCTTATGAGAGTTCTTGGCACACAGGTTAAAGAAATGGAGCATTACGAATGAATGATATTATACCCTTAGATACAGCCACATGTACTTTCTGTTGTTGGTCTTTCCATTTTTGAAAACTATACTGTTTTTAGTTATCTGAGTTTTCCTCAAAAACACGGAATAAAAACTGCTTTCCCTAGCCTCATAGGTTGTCTTGCCAGTATCTCTGGATGAAAATCCTTTGAAACGCTTGCCATTAAGGTTACATGATTGGCTGATGTTTATTGAGATACAAGTCATTTCACTATGAAATAATATTTTGAGATTTTCTGCTTTGAGTTGTTATTAAAGTTAACAAGTGATTGCTATGTTCCATACTTCTGCTAAGACTTTGAAGAAACTAAATAATTCATTACTTCTTTTGCCAAGTATTCATGTGAAATACTGATACTCGTATTCATGCCATTATTTCTGATTCATCTGTTATTCAGTATGCTTTTACAAATAATAAAGGAACTGGTATTCATGCCATTATTTCTGATTCATCTGTTATTCAGTATGCTTTTACAAATAATAAAGGAACTGGTATTCATGCCATTATTTCTGATTCATCTGTTATTCAGTATGCTTTTACAAATAATAAAGGAAGGGGAGGAGCTATGGATACAGGACAAGTATAGGAAAATGTGATGGCTTAACTCTTTTATTTCAATATATTTAAAAGTTCACATTGATGCTATTCTACACATATTGATTATAGAAGCCCCAGGTATGTGACTAGGTTATTTTACAGGAAGATAGTAGAATCCTCTTCAAAATTTGTGAGATGGCATAGTTACTGCATTATTTTCTGGTGATTCTTTTTTCTGCATATCTTTAGTTTTATTTTTCATCAAAAGTAGTAAATTCTAAAATACTTACATTTCTATTATGAATAACGCATCTTTTTCATCATTCCAAATGTTAGTTCTATTCTTCTTTGATAATTTTGGTCCTCTGGATTCAGCTTTGTAAAAAAATGTGATCATTAGACTTTAATTTTGATTTTTCTTCCACGCATGTACAAGCAACCAGAAATAAATTACTAAACAAAGTAGAATACACAACACAACTGGAGGAACTCTGAAACATCTATTGCAAACAAATTTAATCTCAATAGTCTTGCTAATAAAGAATACACGAGTCACTCTCTATTCTCATTGGATAATTTTGGATTTTACAAGCCCTAAGATTTTGAGATCAATTATCTTGATTCCAAGTATTTTCTTCTTTTAGGTTTGCTCCTGCAACTTGAACTTCACTTTGTTCTGACAGTTAGATTCCAAGGAAACACCCCATCAAAGCAGCTGCCTTGAGATGGCCCCCAGGAAGCAAGTCACCGCTGAAAGCACAGGTGTGTTTAAAGTCTCTACGGCACTGTAGCACTTTCTTCCTCAAACTTTGGATTTTTCTTAAGGAACAATTTACTGTGAGTGTCTTGGCCATTAACCTTAGAATAAAAGACTCAGTATTTAACCTATTTTTAGACAATAAACTGAAGTTCCTGATAGTATTCATTCATACTGCATTATTTTGCTATCTGGAATTAGGAAAAAAATTCATATATGAAAATATTGCTTGTAAGATTATAGCACTTCAAAATATTATTTGTGGTGTTTCTTTGGTATTTGTACTTCAACTTCTTTTATTTTTCCCTTTGTCTTAAGGGTGACTATAATTCTACAGACTAATTTATTCTTCCTATGTAATCGTATAGTTATTTTATTCACAGTCTTAGGGCAAACGTCACTGCTAGATTCATTTCATTTCATCTTATAGATCATCTTTTACCTGAGTGGTACCTCAGAGAGGTGACTGTCAGTTCACAAAAGCTAAACGACTGACTTGTAGCGTGTAAAAGAACATGGAAAGAGGGGTTATGACAGGTGATGATTGCTGCTATTTCAGAATCAGGCGCTTTTATCTCCAGATTCGTATCTTATCTGTTTTCAAATTCTCAACACAGAGGGATGCCAAGAACATAGAGGATAATCAATAACTTCCCATGAAAGACAGAGCAATAGTGCCTGCAAAAGAAATAGGCATTGCACTAGAAAGAAACCAACAACCGATATTTCTAAGAACATAGATTGGACATCATATTCTTGGATTGCGGTAACTATGTAGGGGCCACGAAACAAAAAAACAGGGAACGATGCCATTTGCTACACTGCACACTACTCTTTTTGCCGAACAGAGTTTGGGAAGAGCAGAGACAAGATGACTTCTTGATCTTTCCTGGTGTGTGTAAATGGTGCTAGAGTGTATCTTGCTCTTCTTCCTCCCGTTACAAAAAGCGTAAGTTAACTTCCCCAAAATCCCGTCAAACATCTTTTAACTTCAGTGATTGGGTTCAGATTTTAAAGACACAGCCAAGTTATTTTTTCCATGCTATTTATCTGTAAACTATAAACTGGAGGTAGGGAAGGAGACTCTGTTGTGGAGACCAAAAGAAAGAGCAAATTGAATTGACACACATAATATACCTACTATTTTCTTGTTGTATCTTTTATTAAGTTCACATGATAGCAAGGGAAAAGATGGACAAGCCCTATTAGATATTTGGTAATTTGAACCAAAGGCAAATATTGTTATTGTCAGTAGTAAAACTATTTCCAAAGACATACTGAATGTAACACTTTATGAGATTCTAGAGCATTCTAAATAGGGGTTGATGTAATATAAGTTCAGCCTCCCTCACTGAAAATCTAAAATCCAAAATGCTCCCAAATATGAAACTTTATGGGTACTAACCTGCCACACATGATGACTTCTATAGCATGCAACTTTATTTCATGTACAAAATTATGAAATATACTGTATAAAGTCAACTGTACGTATATAACATGTATATGAAACATGAATAAATTCTGTGTTTAGATTTGGATCCCATTCCCAAGATATTTCATTGTGTATACACAAATATTTTAAAATCTGAAAAAAAAACCCAAAATCTGAAACAATTCTCTTCCTAAGCATTTTGGACAGGAAGACACAGCCTGTGCAAACATACAATGAGCAGTAAACTAAAGGAAAATTAACAGTCAATTTTTAAAAATAAGGTGTAACCTGGAGTAAGGACAGTTCATAAGTAAAGGATAGGATCATATAACAAGGTTTTCTATGGATGTCTTAGAGTTAGTCAATAAAATAGTCTCTTGTATAAGTCAGGATTCTCCACAGAAACAAAAGCAAGGTTCTCTCTATCTAAAGGCTCGTTGACTCATCTGATTATGGAGGCTGAGAGAGGCCACGATCTTTGGTCTGCAAACGGGAGATCCAGAAAAGCTAATGAGCCTGATTTTTGGGACTAAAAGCCAGGAGCTGATGCTACAGATTCCAGTCTAGACCTGAAGACCTGAGCATTAGGAGCATAAAGAGCAGGGAGAAGTTGACGTCCAGGTGAAGTAGTCCTTTAGAGAGAGGGCATCCTCCCTTCCTCTGGCTCTTTATTCTATGGAGGTCCCCAGTAAACTGAATGATGCTCATTCACTAGGAGGAGCATGATCCACTTTACACCAATTCAGACTTGTGCTTGTCACTTCTGGAAACACCCTTCCACATACTCAGAAATAATACTTAACCAAATACATAGACATCCTGTAATCTAGTCAATATGATACTTGGAATTAACAATCTCATCTCTCATTTTCTTAGTGGTCAGCCCTAGAACTCCATATGAATTACTGAGGAAATACATTACTCTTCCTGGCATTGAAATTTGTAAAACAATTCTCCTGCAGGTTCTTTGACAGACAAGATAGTCCAAAAACACTTAACATTTCCATAATAAATACACAGTAAGTTTCAAATAGCTGTTCCTTAGTGAAGGCCAATGTCATCATTCCAAAGTATAGTTGACTTGAGACAGTCTATAAGAGGCCAGAAAGAGCTGACCTTCAAATACAGTCTTCAATGTTTAGCTTGATGAAGGAGTAAATTTAGTCAATGAATGGATTTCGGTGGTTTGTATAGTATCCCACAGAGCAGACGAATACATTTACAGAACATTAAAGATTCAGAAATGGCCCTGTATTTACATAGTCAATTGATTTTTAATACAAGTGCTAATGAGCAATGAAAACAACCAGATATTTAATATGGAGAAAATGTGCCTTGATCACTACTTCATATAACATACAAAAATTTATTTTTAGTGGGTCAAAGACATAAATTTAAAAACTAAAGCAATAAAGCTTCTATCAGAAAATGCAGTATTTTCACAACCTAGGAATAGACCTAGATTTTTTTTAATGACCTAAGCAATGACCAGAAATGAAAAATACTATAAATTTAATACACCAAAATGACATCATTATGAAATGCAGAGTCAGGCCACAGGTTGGAAAACTATATTTGCAAAACACATAAAGCTAAAACTTTGCATTTGACTTCCAATTTTTAGTTGCATATTACTGGGGAAATCCCACATTCAGAAGAAAGGCTTATAAATGTAGGCTAGCCAATGTAACTTCCCTCTTTCAAGAGTGATTCCTCTGAAGTTTGTGCCTGTTTTTGGTACTGCTCCAGTGGATTCAAATAAATCTCTTACATTGTGGAGGAGGAGCTCACAGTATCAATTTGTGAGAGTTAATCCAATCAAATGGCCCCACGTTTCTTCAGGTGATTCTTATAACTATAAAATTTAAGTAGCGTTGTTTTATGAAGTCACAATTTCATCTGTGAAATTGTTTTCCATTATGAAATATTTCTTCTCAGTCAGTAATATTTCAAGATATTATTTAGCAAATGAATGTATAAGATAGTTCAGAGACATTATAAAGAACACACTGATTCTTGCTGTTCAGAAGAGATTATTTTTAAAGATCAAACACAATTTCTTTAAAATAGAATTTAGGCTCGGGATTTAGCTCAGTGGTTAGAGTGCTTGCCTAGTAAGCACAAGGCCCTGACTTCAATTCTGAGCACACACACAAAAAAAGAACTTAATATGAAGTAAAAAACAGAGCCATCAACAAATAAATGTCCAGGACTGTATTTTCATTGCCAGGATCCAGAATTGACCTTTTGAAATTTTTTATAATCCCAGAGCTGCCCATAGGGAGAATAATTATTGAATTACTGGATTTGGCGTAAGAAGGGTAAAATATAGGTCTCAGTTTCATTTCTTAATAGCTCTGCTCTCTTGGGCACTTTTTGTAGTCCCTGTGACCTAGAGTAAAATGGAAGTAGTTATTTTTTTGCCTTAGAGATATTGTAAAATTTAATAGAGGTAATAGTTGTAAGAGTACCTTATAATTAAATAGTATATGTAAAATATATTTTGCTATTATTTTTATGGATATATCCTCAAATTACTAATTTTTAGTCTAATTTTAAAAATGTGTATCTATATTTTACCTATCTTTATTTAAAATTTGCAGCATAAATAAAGTTAATAATGTAAATAAAATAAACCCCCAGATGCTCATTACCCAACTTTAAAAACTATCAACTTTCAATCTTTTAATTTCATCTATCATCATACTATTTTCTTTTCTTTTTTTGGAGTATTTTAAAGCAAATCCTAGTTCTTTTCCATTACTTTACCTGCAGATACTTTAGGATTTGCTCTCTTAAGAATTATTTTACCTCTATTATTTAAGAATTATTTAAAACCTCTCCCATAATACCATTATACAACAAAATTAACAGTGATCTTTTAATATAGCAACGTATTAGTCAGCTTTCCCATCACTGCGACACAACATCCGACACCCACAATTTAAATCAGAAAAGGTGTTTTAGTTACTTTTCTCTTGTTGTTGGGACAGAATACTCGACACCCAAAGTTAGGGGAAGAAAGGTTTATTAGCTCACAGTCTGCAGAGGTTTCAGTCTATAGTCTGCTGGGTCCTAGGCAGGGCGGGCGCGTGGCAGACTGGCAGCCGGCCGGTCGCAAAGTAAAGTGAGGAAAATGCAAGGAATGTATGCAAATAAGCAATGCAAACAAGCAGCTAGTTAAGCTTCTTCCTGTATCTTTATCTAGGCTACCTGCCCCCAGGGCGGCCCGCACTCCCACCCCCAATTTCAGTCTCACATCCTTGATCCCAGCAGAACAATGCCAAACTGATCAATGGATCAATTTAGTAATCACACACTCTAGATCCAGCTATCTCTTACCACATGAGGCTTTGGGGGGACATCTAGACACAAACCATAACAAAAGGGTTAATTTGGCTCATGCTTTAAGGGGTTTCAGCCCATGGTTGGCTGGCTCTGAGTCAGGAACATCATATGGAAGGGAATAGTTGGACAAAGATCCTTACT
>PVJO010028814.1:0-17609 GCA_004026905.1 Hystrix cristata
AGCAGAAAGGCAACAGGGGAAAGAGAGGGGAAAGGGAAAATATGGAAAATGATGAATAAACCTGCTGTAAATAGGGAGGGAGGGAGCAGAGGGGAGGGGTGGGGGAGAGGGGGGAGAACCAAGATGCATCATGTATAGGTACAGAATTAATGTAATGAATGTGACCATTGTATGTAGAATGTACCAATACATGTTCTTGGTTTAAAATAAAAAAATAAATAAATAAAATAACAATAAAAGATTCCTCATTTAAAAAAAAAAAAAGATTCAACAATAAATACTACAAAAAACTTGAAATGGTAAGACCGCTCGATTTAACTTGTATATTTAGTGCATACAAAATAATGAAATGTTTTTTGTAGAAGATATTGCATGTTCCATGCAATATTAATCTATTTCAGTTGTTCATAAGTGAAATGGTGATAGTGTAAGATCATGTGAATAGTGAGCGTGGTTTAAGAAAGGAGGTATTATTTCCAGTGGTACATTACAGTAGCCAGCTTTGTTGTTACAATTTTTGGAAAAGTGTCTCTAAAATTCCAGGGACTCGCTGTGAACTTGAGTGATATAAGCTATGATCTGCCAGTGATTATTCGTGTGTTGCATTTGATACTCCAGTTGCTGTGACTTTCCTGCGTCTCATATTTCACATTCATTTGTGGATTTACAAGTGTTTAAACCCTTGTATTTGCTTAATAAGTAATGAGTAGAGTGTTTTTACTGGGGGGGGGGGGCTATGTTACTCATGAACAACTAGCTAGTAATAAATTAATTCCAGATTTGTCCTTGTAGAAACGGCACCAAAACTTAGAGAAAAACCTAAACAAAAGACAAAGAATTCTCTTACCAACGTTCTCCAGGACATTTTGGTTTTGTCTTGTTTCCCTTTATATAAACTGGGTTAGATAAGCTGTCTGATGTCTGCTTTTTTTCTTTTTTTTCCACTGTTAACTTCTTAAAAAGCAACATTTTTAAATCTAGTATAATAATGGTTGCTTATAGATTTTGAAGGGGTTCCTTTTTTGTCATTTTAGGAATGAAAATGCTGCAAGACTTTTTGTCAAGCCAGTTGTTACACCCCTTTTTCTGTCTTTCAACATTGGTTCCAGCCTTTAGAGAAAGTATTGTGATACTGGAAAAACTATCACGGGTTTCTGTTCAAGCTTCAGCCTTTAGCATTATAAACTCTGAATCATGGTCAGCGCAGAAGACACAATAAATATAAAAATGACAAACTCTGTGCATAGGTCAGATTCATTACTTAAATCTATGTGGTATTGAAGAAAACTACAGCAAATCTTTAAATTTAAAAAATATTACAGAGGAAAACACGTTGCCATTAATCCCCCTCAAACTACTCTCTCTCACTTTGAACACATTTATTCCATCATTCTTGGCATTTTCTGGAACAGTTAGGAAGTCCTCTTTTGTGAGTGTCTTCAGTTGTGTTGTCAAATCTGCCCTGACGTCCTGAATCAATTCCAATATTTACCTTTCGTGGGCATTCTGATTTGAGGGAGAGTCAGAAGCTGCGTGGTGACAGATCGGGAGGATAAGGCATACGGAGCACACACAGCAAGGTCCTCGGGAGCGCCTCTTCCATTGGACGACACCTGAGAGTCACATGCGCTGTATTTTTTATTGTATCTCATAAAGACATGAAAAAGAACTTCCATAACTGCTCGGAAAACGGCAAGAACAATGACGGAAGTGTGTGGGAAGCAAGGGGGAGTATTTTGAGGTGGATTAATGGCAATGTGTCTTTTACTATAAGAATTTTTTAATTTGAAGAGCCCCTGCTTATTTTTGATCCTCCTTTCCAGAAGCAATTAATATTAGGTATAAGAAAAACCTTAATGATTTTAAGGAAACAGGTAAACGTGGAGGTCATTATACTTTCGAAATATTCCGGCAGGATTTCTTCTGGTTTTTAGAGTTAAACTTGATGGTGAGGACTGTGTTATTCCACTCACTTAACGGAGGGGAACGCTGAGCTTCAGACAGGAGCCATGACAGCTCAGAGGCAAGTTTTCAGCAGGCAGCAGAGTAAAGATCCTGCTGTGCTTCCCATCCACAGTTCCCACGCTGTGGTCCACATACTCCAAAAATCCACTTAGAGAGTGGCACACAATGCCGACAGAATTTTATAAGAAAGCCAACATCATCTGCCATTCTTTCTGTGCTGACACTTATAAAAACTACTGGCACCTTAAGACAAATTAAAGCAGTGGGACCCAACTACATTAGGAGCTATTCTATGTTTTACCAATAAACAAATAAGGTAATATTAAATATAAACATCAATTTAACAATTTAAACTTGATAAATATCATGTATTTTAGACATACGATGATAAATATTTGATAACTATTATGTATTTTAGACCCTTGAGTCAAGTGTTTTCGATATTCTGTGTGATAAGAGAGTGTGTTAAATCACTTTCAGTGTCTACCCCAGTGTGAGGGGCCTGTGAAGACAGAAGAGTATTGTCCATGTTTGAATTGCCAGCTGAACTAGCCCCTGGAAAATCGGGGCAATAAATTTGACCTGAAAAACAATTTATAGATCATATTTACCCACATGTACTCAGCAGATATTTGCTCCAAAAAGAAAGAAGATTCATCTGTCATTTTAAGGGAAAGGATTGACAAGATTTGTTGCCAATGATAAAATTTGAGCTTTAAATGAAAATTATTATATATTTTGGAAACTTGCTATCAGTCACTGTGAGCTTGACAGCTTCTGATAAGAGTGGAGATGATATTAATATAGGTTATTTTTGTCTTACTGAACAATGAAATGTGTCAAAATTTGTAATATTGCTATAATTCAGTGAGCCAGAGTTTTCTAATGAACAATGTATTGTGTTACAAAATCATGTATGGTCAAAGGTCTATTCAAAGTGCAACACAGACCATTGAATTGAAATTCAACAGAGTATAAATGTTTCTTAATATATTAGGTTGCATAGCATAATTAGCTCATAAGAGATTACCACTTACTTAGTTTTAGCACAACTTCAAATGAGACTTTTCCCAATTTTTGAAAAGGCTATTAAAATACTATTTGTCCCAATATGTATTTCTTTGAGGAAAGATCTTTTTCAGAAAGCACATTCAAAACAACATATTGCAGTAGACTGAAGAGTGTTATGGCTTGTGTCTGGATGTCCTCCGAAGTCTCATGCAGTCATAGGTGGGGTGTTTTCAGAGGTGGCTGGATCTAGAGTGTGTGATTACTAAATTAGTCCACTGATTGGTTTGGCACAGTTCTGCTGGGATCAAGGGTGTGATGGTAGGATTAAGGGTGGGTGTGCTACACACCCTAAGGGCAGGTAGCTGGATACAATATAAGAGACAGAAAGAGGCTTGTCTACGCCTTGCTTACCTTGCTGCCTTCTGCCTGTCTGCCTGTCACCCTGCCTTGGAGCCAGCCAACTGTGAACTGAAACCTCTACAAACTGTCAGCCAAATAAACCTTTCTCCCTTTAACTGTTAGGTGTTGGGTATTTTGTCTCAGCAATGAGAGAAAGGCAACTAAGACAAATAGGGAAGTAGACAAGAGAATCCAGCTGTCTTCTATTGAAATAGACATTAAAGATTTTTTTGCAAATGTGCAAAATAAAGTCACTTTGCTCATTATTAAAAAAAATTCTTCTTCTTGAAATATATTAACATGGGATAAATTTGCTCTTTCTGTTTTCAGGGCTGTTCTCATGAGTATGAAGTCAAGGCACGGACACAGGACCCTGAACCTAGAATGGATCCAGGTGTGGGTTTAATGTTCTGTTGGCATTCTCTTGCAATTCTTAATTTTATGTTTATCTTAGTCAGTTTTCTCACTGTTGAGACAAAATACCTGATACTCACAAGTTAAAGGAGGAAAAGTTCATCTTAGTTCACATTATGTACAAGTTTGAGTCCATAGTTGACTGGCTCCAAGACAGGGTGGCATGCAGAGGGGCTTTACAGCTGAGAAACAGTCCATGGCATAGCAGCCAGAAGGCAGCAAGGAGCAGCAGTGAGCCTGCCTTCCCTCTCTTCCTTTATATTCCATCCAGACTACAAACCTGTTGATCGGTGCCACCCTCACCCAGGGTGGATCTTCTACCATCCACAGCCAGAACTATGCTCAACCCATTTAGTGATCACACACCCTTAATGTCTGTTCTTCAGTGAAGTTTCCCGGAGCTTGTGCTTGAGCAGAGGAGATATATGCAGCGTACGTGCCCCTTCCTTAGCACTCCATTGCCATATCCACTGCCATACAGCACTCACAGTAAGCCATGAGCACTGAATTCTAGTGGCACACAACGCATGGGACTATTCAAAGCAAGTTCAAGGGAAGCACGTTACATCTAAGACCGATCCTAATATCAGCTGATACTCCTAAGAAGACAAACCGTCTTCTCTTTGAACCGGAATTTTCTTCAAAGGCAGACAAGAAGTAACAATATTTTAAGAAACACTAACAGCCAAAAGGACCCCCACTACATCCTTTCTTGCTTGTATCATTTCCCTGGCTTAGCCAAACACTTGTACTGAAACAACGAGGCACCAGGAATGCAAAGGTAGGAGCAGCCCAGAGGTCTACTCCCTTTCAATCTTACGTACAAATCACTGAGGAGAGAGAGTTGGTATATGTGTGCACCTCAAGAGGCAAAATAAAAAGATCTGTGTTAGTTCTGTGCTGTTTCCTGTTTCAGCAAGAATGAAATACATGTGCATATTTTAGCTATAGAAGATGCATCTATTGCTCAAGGCCATTAAATATTCTTGCATTTGCACTTAAAGAGGACATTCCATAACAAAGATGAATGGCAAAATCCATGAAAACAATTTAAATTTTTTTTTAATTTTATTTTAGTGGTACATTTTAGACGTACCTAATAACATTCGTTGCAGGGAATTTGTACCTGTACATGATATATCTTGCTGCTTCTCTTTTTCCCATTCCCCTTGCTTCCCTTCAATCCCTTTTCCCCTCCTTATTTACAAAAGCTTTGAAAATAATTGAAAATTTTAATTGTCCTTTAACCTATAATTACATGACAAATAACAAATTTAAAGATGGGGAAACCACAAAGGAAAGGAAAAAGGTTTTCATTGTAGTGGTTTTACCAAAATTTGAACAAAGTCCTCACTTACTCATTTTATAAGAGGTTTTCCAAATTACATGATTGCTTCCATTTTTTTTGTAACAAATGAATAAATGAATGAATGAATGAATAAATAAATAAATATTCAAAAAATGGGCTGTTCTTAACTCATAAAAGCAAAAGGTTTGTGCTGGTGCTCACTTGTGCCGGCTTGCAGAGCTAACGGTCTGAAAGCCTTCACAATTTACAGTTCTCTGGCTTTGAATGGGTGGCAGAAATCAGCTCTGATTGGGCATATTTTAGCCCATTTAGAAATTGGCAAATTCAAATGGTCCCTTTTTCTTGGAAAGTCCACTGGTAGACATTCGCCAGCTTACCACTGGAAAATACACACATGAACAAAATCTCTTTGAGGTCCTCAATAATGTTTAAGGATGCAAAGAATTCTGAGACTAAAAAAATTTGAGAACCACAAATACATTTTAAAAAATTGTAACAGAAACTCATGAGCTGCTTTCAGATTCTCGGACAGGTGGACTTTTAGCGTCAAACAGGAAAATTGCTTTTTTTTTTTTTTAATTTTAAATTGAAGATGTAATCTCCAATATATGCCTCCTGTTATTCTCCAGCTTTCCCCGCTCAGTCTCTCTCTTTCTCTTTCACACTCACACACACACACACACACACACACACACAGAGGCATACACAGACTCTGCAACACTTGCCTTTCTAAAAATACCCCCACCATCGTCTAAGTCAGCCCACTCTTACTACAGAAATAAAAAAAAGGTTAGGTGGGAGAAAATTGGACTTTTACAAGGCAAAAGGTTCCTTAGAAAATGACACTTATGTAAATAGTTAGTGATCCACAGCTTTTCTACTTTCGGCACCTGTGCCATTCGTGTAAAATTACTCCAAGGTGAATAGCGCGCCATAAACTGCATAAAATTTCAACTCCATGCAAAAACCATTTTGTCAAAGCTTTACAATAAGTGCCTAATTACTTCCTTTGCTGCTCACTGTAATAATATTAATCACACAGATTCTTTTCATATTTACAGCTTTGCTTTGAAATTAATTACCAAAGTCCGTGCCAATCCTGAGCAAAAATAGAGGCTATACTTGTTTTCACTAATAGATTTAAACTATGAGGATGATGTCAGAGCCTCACGAAAGCCCTCTCCACACACATCTGTAAAATGTAAAAATCTGTGTAATCTGTATACTTAAAAAAAAAAAAAATGAAAATTGGGAGAAATGTACCATGGTTTTCAATTGCTTTCAATTACCATTAAACCTTTCGGAGAGTGATTTGCATAATGTTTCATAAACATGTAGGCAGATTAACCTTTTTTAGTTAATTTATTCATTAGCAGTAAAAATTCAAAGCACCTCTTATGAGAAAATAATGTCATGCTGTTAAATTACATGGAAACAAAGCAATTGGGACATAGTTGCCTAAGTTCGCACTGTGTCAGAGCACAGAAAAAGGGTAGAGGAAAAAAAACTTTGCCTGTTAGCAGAGTGTTGATTAAATTGCCGGTTTGTGAGCAATTAGTGGTATTACTAGAAGATTAGGTGAAGTATTAATTAGAGTTAGGCCAAATGACTCCTGAGGAGGAAAGATACCTTCTCCAACTGTGCTCAAGGTAACGTACAGAAGGCCCAGAGCCTGGAGCCTTGCTTTGGGGGCCTCCCTCCTGTGGGCATTAAAGACCGTGGGACCCCATTTCACTCGGGGCTGTAGTCAGGGCACACGTGTACACATCTCAAAAAGATTTTTCATTATTATACCTCAGGACACATAAAAATATTTCATGCAATTTGACTAATTAGAAGTCGAGCTCAGCCCTGAAATAGGTTCAGCCCTGAGTCTGTGCGATATACCAAGCATGCATACGTTTCAAAGAAGCCGCAGGACTGCAATGTGAATTCTAGGCACGATTTACCAAATCAACATTAAGAAAAGAAAAAAGGAAAGATGATGACTGAGATGGCATCAAGACTCTGTAACGATCTGCCTATTACATAAAGATAATTTCAGGACAGGGCAAAGGAAAGATGCTTTCTGCATAGTGGGTGGAGGACACCAGTATCTGGCAGGAGACAGAGTTCAGTATGCAGTATTTGCCCCCATGTTCTAGACACAGAAACTTGCTGATTCCAGGAGGAACTTATATTTAAAACAAAATCTGGTCTTGTTCCAAATGGCAGACCAAAATAATAATAGTAATAATCAGAATCAGAATCATAGCTATCTGAAGCTCAGCTCTCCTATATATCAGGACCTCCCTTCATCCTTTTTTAACCCTTGCAATACTGTTTATTACTCCTACCTGCCTGTCTCTTCCTTTCTCAAGCATCGACCATTGTTCTACAGTGTGAGAGGTTTGAATGGCAAACACTGTTTGTCTGAACTTCTGAACCTTCATTCTTGGAGAAATCAGAGTTGTTTTTTCACATACAATTCCCAGTGTCAGACATTTTGGGGAACTCAATCATTACTCAGTCTGCTATTTGTATTTCATTCAAAGAATGTCCTACTTCCATAATAAACTTACTGACAAGGTCTCAAGCTCTTGTAAGACTGAATTCATGCTTTTTTTCAAATATATACCTTCATATGTCTGTCAGAGTATTTTGCACAATTATTCATAATATCTGCCTACGTTTTATATGTGCTGGCTAAATTAAATATTAGAGAATCTAATGAGCTCAAAATTGTTTATCTTGTATCTATTGAAAAAAAGAAAATCAACTTCAACGAAAAAATTACTGTGTGTATTAAAGCTCTCACTGTTTCCAGCTAAAGAACAGAAATAATAACAGCACTGAGCTGCTACAATTGTTTCTTCAGGCATTTTTTGACCCCTTATTTTGTTTAGAGTATGCTAAAAATTTGGTGACTGTACATAGATGTTTCCTTGTTAGGAAGACATATATATTCAAAAGACAGGTATTCAAAAAAGATAATATTGAAATAGGTATCAGTCATATATATATATATATATGTGACATGGTCACCTGCTCCAAGAATAGGGCAGGGAACTGAGACCTCACACTGGTCTTTTCCTCCTCTCTGCATACTCAAGGTGTGAGCTCTGTCCTTCTTTCTCAAAACAGTCTGAAATGACAAAGACCACCAACTTCTCTGCCATGCATCCATTAGACCTTAAACCTTTACGACCACCACCCAACTTCATCCTCACTGTGTTACTTCCACCCTAATTTCCTGCTGCTGTATCAATCACAAGGTTTTGCACAATTTAAGACAGGTATGTCCTCTCAACATTTTTAGTAGTTCCTCTTTACCAACACAAAAATAAAGTCCAGTTTTTAAATATGATCCCAAGGCTACGCACATTCATTCTCAACCCTTCCCTCACTTGAGAGCTCCCATGAGTCTCCGAGAATAAAAACAAAAAAAGGTCTGGCATGGGAAAGTTGACTAAATGGATGAATTTATGTAGACATGTATTAGAATATGCAGGTATGCTAACAGGTCTGGGAAGCTGACAAAGAGGGCAAGTCAGGAAGCTCAGTGGAATTCTCTGACCATTGGAACGGGATTGCTAAATCCAGAAGACTTGAGAATCACACTCCAGCTAGAGAGTGGCGAGAATGTACGAGGACTCAACAAGTCGTGGCCTTCCACACAGCAATACTGCATGTGAGCTATGTTCTGTATTCATCACTGTCCGCAAGAAAAAGGAAATGATCTTAAAACTGGACCTCTTGTCGGGTGTTAGGAAGAGTCAGTTATCTGCGTACCTCACTTGTAAAAGTAAAGAAATGTAATATCACTCCAGTGCAACTGGATTATAAACCTCTGACAAATTTTTTCTTAGCCACATGTATATGAAAACAAAACCCAATATTCAAACATCTCACCATTTAATCAGTCATTTATTTTCTTATCAACCAAAAGCCGAAAGTTGGATAAGAAAAAAAAACTTTCTGATTAATAAACTAATAAAATACTATTAATAATTAATATTGTAATGCTTTACCTATATCAGTAAGAATATCTCTTTTACAGATGAGGAAACTGAGGCACAGAAAGATTAGGCAAATTGCACATGATCGTAAAGCTAACAAAAACACTAAGGAGAGCCCATGCCACTTGATCCAGAAGCCTACATGATAAAGCATCATAAATCGCAATGCCCTGAGCAGTCATGGAGATGCGACCCACCACAATGGATATGCTAGTCTAGCTGGTTTTGGTTTTTTGGGTTTTTTATTTGTTTGTTTGTTTTGGGGGGCAGTGCTGGGGATCAAACTAAGGACCTTGTGCTTGCAAGGCAAGCAGTCTAACCACTGAGCTAAATCCCCAGTCTCGTCTACCTGCTTTTGAATCTCAATCACAACACTTGTTATATGACCTTGAACAAATTAATAATTCCCTGTATGCCTCAGTTTCCTCTTTTTTGAAATGGTGACACGAATACTACCGATCCCCTAGGGTGACTATGAGTACTAAACAGATTAATTTTTATAAAGTGCTTTAAAAAGCTCTTGGCACACAGTGGGAGCCAGATAGTATTTCTATTGAATATAGCAACTACTCTGAAGGAAAGTAGTTTAGCATTTAAAATGACTACTACAATGAAATGGTAGAGTTCTTTTCTTTTTAAACCAAGCAGACTAAACTTTAAGGTGTTGTATAGTTGTAGCCTATTAGATCATGTTATGCCAATTTGGTAAATAAATTTTTTAAATGGGTTCTCTGAATTACAGGTCAACATGTTCAAAATTTGAGACTGTCCCTGGTCTTTCTCAAATTTTCTTAAAGGATGTTTCTAATTGTGTCAATTCAAGGTATTACCATCTTTTGTACTATCTTTCCGATTCAAACTATGATCTTATTTTACATGCCCTTTGCAGTCGCCTCCTGCTCATCTTCCAGCTTCTACCCTTGACACTTTTTTTGGTTCTCCATGCAGTAGAATGATCCTTTTAAAAGGTAAATCATATCCTGTCACTTCCCTGATCTCAACCATCAAATATTTTTGCATCATACTTGTCATGTCTTATCATCAGGAAGGAAAATTTTATTTAAGGAATGTTACAAGTGTATCTTAGTTCCATTGTTCCTTTGTTCCATTGATACAAGATTAATTTTTCTTTCATATTATCACAAAATATCATTTTTTCATGTTCTTTCCTTAAACTCCCATTAACATTGCATCCTTGCCTTCCTAACACAGTGTGCCTTTGGCTTCCAAGAAGATTACTTCCAAAGACACTGCCTGTTATTTGTAGTATCTTAATCATCTGCATACTTCCAGGATGGCAAAGCAGGGCAGACACAACAACGGGAAAGCACAATGTCGATATTTGACAATTCGGTGGCCAAAATGACATTGTTAAACTCCTGTTAAAGGTCAATTCTATGATGTTTCCTTATTAATAAGAAACAGAAAGATGTTACAAATATGTGTGACTGAAGAAGCTGGCCATGAATCTCAGAATTACTCATGAGGAAATAGGTAAGTTTGAATATTACAATTATAGGTGTCACAACTTGGACACTGAATAGAAATTTAATCTCCTCATAGGAAAAGTGGTGGAAGAAAAGAATAATGTATCACAGAGAGGCAGTAAATAGTGGGCACATTTTATGATTCAGCGTTCTAGATTACTAATATTGTGTTTATGTATATAAAAGTAGAAATATGCAGCATAAAAAATGTTTTGCTTTGCAGAATTTTTTTTTTTTCCAAACATTCAGCTCATTTCCATAGATTCCTATTCTGGGGTACAGGTCACATTTACACCTTACACCTTTTTATGTGACCATTTTCGTTACTACCAATCAAAGAGCTCAGATAATCATAGTTTTTATATGTCAGAACCTTCTGTAGACCTTTGTTTTAAAAGAGGAAGGGGGAGAGTGGACTACCATCCGCAGTGTATCTATCATGTTTTCAGCAATTTTCTAATAAAACAGTGTGTCATTTTACTCGATCCTCACAACAATAAAAAAGAGTTATGTTTGCTTTTCACAGGGAGAATGCAGACCAAAGAAGACTAAGTAACTTACCTAAGTCCAGCAGCACCCCTCAAGTGCAAAGCGAAGCTGTTGAGTCACAGGTGGCCAGTGTTTGCGCCGTCACACCGAGGCCATCTTCCCAGGAGAGATGGGAACACCAGAGTGTGGTTTTCAAGGCCTCAGGCTCTGGTAGACTCTAGCTTCCGGTTGGGCTTCACAGAGGCTGGTCACTTTCACCTTAACCTCTACCCCTCTGACGATGAGATATGTAGCATGATTGCTTCCTTTACACCAAGCCATTCAGCATATCTAGAACTTAGCAAAGAAAATTGAGTTCCATGAAAATCAGGTTCCAAGAAGGAGAAATGAGTTGATCATGAAGAATGAAGGCATGAAGTCATCATAGGGATAACTAATTTAGTAGTTATCAAAATATCTCAAAGAAGTCTTTTTGGTTAAACCTGAACAAAATACTATGTGATTTTAACTAAAAAAAATTTTTCAGGTACCTCTTTCTTTACCAAAATTCAATATATAGAAACCTAAATTTTAAAGGTTTATGCACCATCTTCACTCTTCAGCTAGATTCATGGCATTGGGATGTGATACATTTATGTCTATGCGTGAGTGTGGATGATTCCACTGAGAAATTTTAATTAACGCAAAAATTTTAGAACGTGTCATTCCTTAAAAAGAAGTGTTGTGTATAAAGACAGTTAATTTCCTAAAGCTGGGAGCTAAAATTATGTTCTACCATTAAAATATTTAAAAGCCTGTTAAATACATCTGTGCATTATTTGGATGTACAATATATATAAAACATATTGTTCTCATTGGCCAATGAACATAGTGCAGAATTACTTGGTAGAAATTCCTCTTACTATCACAACTTGACTCATTTCGACTTATAATCATTAAAGATTTTTAATCAGCTCCTAGGAAAAAGTGTTCATTCATTATCATTTTAGGTTTGTTCAAGGGCCTGGAAACGGGGGTTGTCCTAGATGACCTTTAAAGATCCCTTCTAGTCCTGTGACTCTGAAATAAATTAAAGTTTTATGACCACATTATGCATAAGCATCAGTGGATCTGGAAGACAATGAGGATGAAGTCTGTACTCAGACTCTCCCTCCTAGTATTTATGCTTCCTATTCATTTCATGCATAACTAATTTCATATAGCAATTGGTAATCGCATCTTGGTAATGACACCACAGGCATCACAAAACAATTGCAATCACGGCTGCAATTCATTGTAACTACAGTTAAATGCCAGCGCCACAGCTGAACTACCTCCCTGACCCACCCAAGTAAAGGATGAGAATAAAATACAGCTCTCAAATGGTCACCTTCACTAACTAGCTTTGAGTTCTAAATAGTCAGGTTCCTACCTTTATTTCTTGTCGAATTTCAAGGACATAATGATGTATTGAAACGGCGAGGCCCTGAGCTTAGCCTTCTTTTCCAAAACTAAAGACAAATATTCCTTATTTATACACTCCCCCAGTGCTACCATGTTTGTTCAGTTCCTCATTGTTTTATGCATCTGTTTGATGTGTATGCATAATGTGGTCAGAAATAAGAGAATATATGTTTTTTTGGTCACACATCCCATTGAGTTAACAGAAGCAAGTCCAACAATAAGACACGATTATCTTGGACATGCTTACACAGCAAATTTGCTTTTCATTTCTTTCTGGAATATAAAATAAGGATCTATCTACTATTGGTATCATATAAATTTATTGAGGATATACTAATAGTCCTCCAATAATGAATAACATATGTTTTATGCTGCTAAGAATTCTCACAGAATATATTTAGTCCTGTTATTTTTATTTTAGACTCATAAAAATTCTGTCAAAAAGATGAAGCCCATATTCATTGTTTGAAAATCATGAATGAGAGATTATTGACCCAGAAAATATATGTGTCTGTTGTCATCTGGGTTAATTCTCCATTAGTATGGAATTGAATAACATCTCCTAAGTGGTATACAGTAATTGTGCCAGACACAGCCCCCAGCTGCAGCCAGACACTGCACCAGACCCTGTGCAGTGCCCTCCTGGCTGGCAAGAGCTGTGGTTACCAAAACCTGCATTGTCCCCAGCTGCTCTGGAATTGTACAAAGAATAAAACAATAGTCAATCTTTGTATTTGCATCTTATACTTCATTAACTGGTAAAACACTGGCTTCTCTTAACTCAGAATTTCAATGCTTCAAACAATTCAAAAAAAAAAAAGGACCTCATTTTTCTAGTTTGTCTTTAATCTTGAAGTAATTGGTGGCTTTTGATGAGCAAAGGTTAATTCAGTTTAGTATAGTCTTTACTAAACATCAGGAAAGAACAGACTATAAACTTCATCATATATTATTAATATTGCTACTTCTTATACCACATTCTTTTCATTTTATTTAGCACAAGTACACTTCAGGTAATTCATAAATTAGTCTATGGGTGAACTTGGTCAAGGTTAAATCTCAATCAGTAAATTACATATTTTATTCTCAAAATAGCAATCATTTTTATTAGTGAACTCTAATTATTCTATTTGTCAGAATATATTTCAATGACCTCGCTCTTTATCTCTCTTCCATATTTCTAAAATTTCCTCCCTTGTCCAAAAGAATAAAGCTCCAAAAGAATGAAAATAAATGAAGCTTTTAGACATAAACAATTCCAAGATATGAAACACAACTCATTTTGTACATAAAAGTAAAAGAACACTTTGACTTTTGAATTGCCAAAAGTTTACACAAACCAAATGCATTGTAAACCAAAATTACATTTAGTAGAAAAATTAATGATCTTTGAAGGCCTCAGGAAAAATGGGGCTGGAAAATTCCATCTATGTTAAAGTTTTTAAAGATATATAGCATGTTCCATTCACTATTAAAAAAAGAAAAATTAACAATAAAAAAAGGTTGAAAGGAGTGAATAAAAATCTATTGAAAGTAATATTAATGTGAGTTTGAGGAAGGAATAGGGTGTGGCTTGGCCTGACTGGGAAAATGGACCTGGGGGAGTGACCTAGACCTGACCTCAGCCTGGAGCACAAAATCCAAACACCCTCGTCTCACAGGATCAGGAAAACTCACAAGAACTGAGATAGAATAAATAATAACGACATTCGCTGTCTTTCTCCCCTTGCCCCCTGCTCTATAACCCATGCTCTATCTTTAGCTCACTCCCTAGCCTCCTCATCCCTTTTTAGATCCCTAACTAAGGCAGCTGCAGCTAATTCATTCACTGACTTCTTTTTCTTTTGTTACTAAAATAAACTTTCCTACAGCCCTCAATTCACCCTTGCAATTCTTTGCCTGAATGAATAAGAACCTGGAAACCTCCTCCTATAACAAGTTTATACGTGTTACTTACTAGGATACATGCAACTGTTAGTACCTAATTTAATTCCACTATGCTTATGCTCAGTAGAAAATGTACTACATCTTTTTTTGTTGTTGCTGTACTGCATCTTTTGACTGTGTACTTCTAATAAAATTATTTTACACCTATATTTATGTTATCATTATTGGGTAAAATATTTCAAATAAACATTACTGGGTTCTGGATTGGTCACCCCTCCTTCTGGAGTTGGATTCCAGGTTCTTCCCCCCTCAAACAAAGAATTGACCAAAATGAGCAAAAAGTAGTGGTAAAGTTTATTTAAAAGGCAAATTGGAGATTGGTAGAGAAACTGGCTCTGAAGAGCAGTTTGGGCCAAATGAAGAAAAAAAAAAAAAAGGTAGAAAAAATAAAATAAAAAAAGTCTGAGAGATGTGGTATAAACTATCATGGAAAGATATGATAGCTCCAGCTTCTCATGGCTTCCTTTATTTTATAGTGTGTAAACCTCAGGGAAACCTGTGAAAACTTCTGCATCCAGGTCCTGAGATATGGTGATGGGATCCCAGGCCTCAGGCTGATGTCAGATTGTAGGGACAGGGTCTCCATAGGTAGGGAAAGGTAGGGTAAAGGTCTCATTGGACAGTGTTAAAAATTAATAGGCAATTTTGACATATACAGCCAGACTCTGAGTGGCAGAGACAGCTATAATCTGATAGGAACATAAAGGCAGCTAGATTCTAACAGTTAAAGAGACAAAGGCAGAGGAACTAATTAAGGGAAGGCTCCAGGTAGCGTGATTAACATAAGAATCACAAGCTTCCCCTTTATTTAATCCTTAAATCTAAGTAACTTGTCCTTAAGGCCCCCACCCATGATCTTACCCTCCACCAAAGAATAGGGAAGGGTCACCAAAGTGAAAGTGAAAGACAAGCCCTGGAGAAGATGAAAGACAAGTGAGACAGCCAGTCAGATTCCAGGAGCCCACGTGGGCCAATGATCTCAATAAAAGGAGCCACAGAAGAGAAATCCATGGGTATTTCGCTTTGGAATGCTCCCTACTTGTTGAGTAGCTATCTATCATCTCCTTTCTCCCTTTTTCATCACTTTTTAAAAAAATTGTCTTTTCTTAGTTGAAACTCTGTTTAATTCTTTACTATAGCTGGGTTTACGATCACCAGGAGCTGCCTTTTCTAGCAGGGCAGCAGCTCATAGTCCACCTCTGGACGTAACAAGGTCTAGGACTTTCTTGAGAGACGTCTACACGTAGGGCTTTGGGAACTGCTCTATGCGTTTATCTAGTATCTTGTAGTTAACAGGTCACACCTACTTCCCCATCAAATTTTTGCCATGCCCTACTCTCCTACCTCAATCACTATTACATTTAAGAAAGATAGAGAAATTCTTACAAAAGAAAATGTGCTTGTTTCCTGTTCCAAATAAATAGCATCTTTTAATAATTGTACACTTTAGGAGGTTGGGATTTAGCTCATGTGGTAGAGCCTTTGCCTAGCAAGCCACAAGGTCCTTAGTTTGATCCCCATCACCCACCAAAAATGATAATTGTACAATTTAGGATTCACTAGCTATTCACTCTAAATTATCTTTAAATTTCATAAAATTCTTTTATCTGTAACCTGAAAATCATATGATTATGGAAAATTAATCTATATACACATTGTATATAACGGGACTTTGGTAGAAAGCACATTTTAGATGATGAGGAACTATTTTAATCCTTAAATCTTCACTTTATACCAGCCATGAAGATTCAACAATTATCCTTAGGAAACAAGAATATTGAAGAGTTCTTAATAGACATAAAATTCTAGCATGAATATTTCAGCTTTTTCCCGACATGTTAATTTCAATAAAGGATAAAATGAAGCTACCAATCTATTAACTCACAGGGAAATAAATTCATGCTTTTGGTCTTGACTTAAAACTAAATACTTGACATATGTTTTCAAAGAAGCCGTGAGACATCCCTCCCCATTTTCAGGATCGGCCTCCATAGTAAGTCTTTGAGACATTGTCATCCAACAAATGAACGCAGTGTTCATGTGAAGTTCATCAAAACAAGCTCAAAGAAAAGTTTATTAAATAATCCACTGCTTTTATATTACTGGTAAATTTGACAAAGGATATTTTCTTCTACGTACTCATTTTAGTGCCATAAGAATTCCTTAAACACAAACAGGAGCACAGATTCTTGGTGAAACAATGGTGTGCAAGACGAATTTTGAAAGGAGCATGTTTAATCTGCATAACAGTAAACAATTGTTACTATTTGCTCTCCTCTGCTTTGAAAGTCCGGAGTTAGATATAGCAATTATATCTGATTGAGAATAGTCATTTATGATAAATAGACTTTAACAATGTTGAAGGGCACTTCGCTATCACAGCAAGATCAATGACTAATGAAGTCTTCTATGTAATCCAAACTTTGCCACTGATACGATTTTTCCTTCCTACCTCAATTTGTTTATTTCAAGATTGTAGAAAAATAACCTCTTTCACTTGGAGACAGACACCCTCCTTTCTGCAGAAATGCCAATATCCTTTATTTGATTTGTTCTGCCATACAGTCCCCAATCTTCCGTGCTCAAATAACATTATGGCATGACTCCGTTTTTCATATTAGAAAGTAATCAACCCAGAATCGATGGGAAGCCATGTTTGCTCAATAATTAATTAAATTTCCCAGGGAAAATGGATGTGCAATAATTTAGTAAACCATGGTGCAAAAAGATCCTTTCTTCTCATTTTAGCCAAGATTTTTGTCACCACTGTCAAGAAAGATTCAGGCCAGAAGAATGGAAAGCCATTGGAAAAGTCTCATAGGAAATAGACAATTTGTCCTTCTCAGTATTAAGCAAGACAAAGAGTCATCATGCTTAGACTTCAGACCATAGCATAAGATGCTTTAGCAGGGACAATAGAGTCATCTTTAATAGAGAATAACATCATAAATATTCTGAGGTACACTTTCTGCTGCTTCTAAGTGCAGAACTTCCATTCTTTCTAACTTCATTATTGCACAGGGAGGAAACTATTTTATTAGACTAATATTCTATGCCTTCTCTGCTGCCTTAAGCTTCTAAGAAAAATAATACTTTTCTGAATTATGATTTGGGGAAAAGGAGTTGATTATACTCCAACTAAACATT